>VFFE01006484.1:126993-383612 GCA_008921705.1 Burhinus oedicnemus | reverse complement strand
TAAAAAAAAAAAAAAAAAAAAAAAAAAAAAAAAAAAAAAAAAAAAAAAAAAAAAAAAAGAAAAAAAGAAGAAAAAGGAAGAAAAAGAAATAGGAGCTGGCAGAAAACAAACCACCAGCTAGACAGCATTGTTTCTATGACTAATATTTAAACTGTTACAGCTATACAAAGGTGAGTAATGAGGAACCTGCAAGAATTACAGTACCAGTAAACTCGCAGAAGTCATTGTTCATTGTGGGAGCCTCACAGCCAGCTCCAGCCTTCTCAGCAAGGCACTGCCAGATCCTTCATGCTGAGCTGAAAGGAATTCCTATATTTTAAAAGTGCCAGCTACACCTTTCCCATCAGAACCTAAATAGGGAAAGGCACTTTAAGAACCCACCTAGAAAAGAAAAGAGCCTATCTTCCGTCCCAGCACCCAAGTATAGATAAGACAACCAGTAATTCTAACTACTTTCTTGCGGTACATCACATAAAAAGTCAGCTGATTAGATCTAGCCAAAGTTCAGGCATCCTGCAGATGCAGAAATAAATAGAGAAGAGCCATTTTCCACAGGATCAGTGCTGCCACTGCAGGGAGGCTGGGCTCTGCCCAGCTGACAGAATTGCTCAGTGCCATTACAGAGATCTTTTTTATTGGAGCTCTGAAATTTAGGACAATGCATATAGTCGTGTCAGCTCTCTTTATTAAGGTCCTTCCAGAGATTTGTTTGACACTATATATTTTCATCCGATCAAAGTATCTTATATGTATGTTAGGCAAAGTAGAGAGCATGCTGTACCTTCACCCTTCTCTCAAAGTTTGAAACAAAGCATTAAGAATCAAGGTATGAGCCATTTATCTGTCAAATAAAGATCAAGGATGATTAAGAGCCTCTGGCAAATAAAGATCAAGGATAGTTAAGGGTCTCTAGCAAAGCTGATGGTGCAGTCTGTCCCCATCCAGCTTTAAAAAGGATTGATACAGAGGCCCTTACTGCTATTACAAAACAGAATTTTTTGAAAGTTTGAATTCATTCCTTTTAAGATCCATGAAGTTCAGTACCTGTTCTTCCTGCCTATAGTAACTTCTGCTATTTCCTTTCTATGCTCTTCCGTAATATTTGAATGAAAATGTCTGTAGTGGCTGATCAGTAGTAGGCTACTTAAGCTGACATTAATAATAATACTGCTACTCTGAAATGTGTTCTTGTTACTAAAAAAAAAAAACCCACAAAACAACAAAAAGCCACAAACAACTGAAAGAAATAATTTACACTTCTGTCTGCCTGCTTATGTTTGCAGCCTGATCAAAACTCAGATTCATAGTTTGAAGGTATTTAAAGAACTGATATAGGAATCCAACTATATGGATATGGATAAGTAAAAGCTGATCATAAAAAAAAAAAAAAAAAAAAAAAAAAAAAGGGTTGATCACAGGGAAACAACAAACAAAAAAAAAAAGCCCATCCACTTCAATTTTTACTGAACATTTGGATTACACTAGAAAAGAAACACTACAGAAATGTCTCTAGAGACTGCAGTTTGGGGACTCTCCATTGTAGTCTGGGATGCTTTAACAGATGACCAATGCCAGACTGATTAGAAGTTATCCAGCTGAACATTTTGCTGTCAGAAAATGTGATTAGTGAAAAGTGAAATAGGTTGTAATTGACAAATTTTTTTTCTAAGGAAAAAAACCACCAGGGAACAGGGAAAAACAGTTTCAGGCTTTGTTTTAACATAGAAAACAAGAGATTTATACCCAAAGTATTTAAGAATAAACATTTTTATTAACTCCAAAAGGTAGTTTAAGAATTGCATTCACCGGAAAGATCTTTTCAAAATTTTTTTTAATCCCTTTTCAGCATAGAAAAAAACCCATATGTTTTGATTATGAGGAAAACCTTCATTTCTTCCCATGTGACTACATCTCCCATAAACTAACACAATATCCATGCCTGTTCCTCATCTCTTAGGGGATGTTTGTGGGAATTCCAGGATTCACTGCCTCTGAAGAGATGTAGCTGTGGTCTACCAAGGAGGGTGGAAGCACGAGAACTTCCAATCCTGACAAGACCCCAAAGAATGCACCTTAGATCTAAGATTCTAATACTTCAATGCACATTTTTAAGCGGGGGTGGGGGGTGTGTGGAATCCATCAGTATCCAGACATTTTTGTGAAATACCTTATTTCATCATTTTTACTCTACTGAAAAATATGGCATGCAATTGCAGCCAGACCTAATTTCTTCATGCAGAGCCAAATACAGGAGATCTCCACATAACTACATTTGGACAATTCTTAATTCCAATACAAGAAAGTCACGTTCATTTGAAAGCATTATAGTCCTTGCTGCTTAACAAAAGGATTAAGAATCACTCAGTTAACTAGCCTGTATCAAAGTTGTGATCAGCAGTGGTCCTCAGCACAGTAAAGCAGTGCACAAACCTGGTTATTCCATGCTAGGGGAGGAGAAAATTTAATTCCATTAATGAATTCCATTAAATCTGATTGTAGTGTTTACTTCTAATATTACTGAAAAGTCTACCACCACCTTTCACTTCCCTCTGTTTTAGCATCTCTAGTAGGAATTGTCTCTCTAAGTACACTGAAAGCTTGTCATTCACCAAGGCTTCATTTTTGGAAATGTATCATAGGAATGGCTATATATTGCAAGAAACTTTGGCATCTGAACAACTATTGTCTCTGCCTTTGATTCACTGAAGCTCATTCAAGATTTCCTAAAAGCCACTGATTGACAGTTTCCAACTGAATCCATGGGGAACTGTGGATGAGGTACCCACATCTGAGCAGGAGCTTGCACACAAAGAAAGAGCAGAACTGCACCAAAATCAAGTAGCAAGTACAAACCACACAGCAACATTATGCTTTACACAGACGCAACTTTCACTGGTTCAGCTAGTGATGATCTGAATTTTCACTGCATATATATTTCTTATGGAGAGGCTCTGTATTTCTGTGAATTTCGTCCTCCTTTGTTTCTGTTTTGTGGTTTGAGTTTTTTTTCCTCCATCTATCCCATTCTTGGCTTTCTTTTTACTTCTAGTCTAGAGCAGTATTCTGAAGAAGAATCACTGAACGTGTATGGGAACCTACATTTTAAAAAAACCCCTGTGCTTTGCAAGATCTGCAATGAAGCCAGACATTATCTTTATGGCCAAAGCCCTGGAAATCAAATCTGGCATGAATTATAAAATACTCAAGTACATTGGAGTAGACTCTGTGCATCATAATTCAAATTATTCATATTCTAATGCATTGTAAACTAGCATGAAAACTAATTTACAGAACAGAGAAACGTCATGCAACTACGGAGAAAATAGAAGCAAATGGACATTTCATTCATTCTCAAAGAGAATAAAACTGTTTGCACAATGTGGACTGTTCTTCAGAGATTTTTAAGGTAAATATATTTTTATCAAACAGAAAAAAATGAAAATCAAACCTATTGTCTTACCTGCTTTAAATGGTTTTCTTTTTTAGTATCTACCTTTCAGACCTTATGAACCCTTATTTACCTGTGATAGTTAAGCCAATAGCATAATGTTCAGAAATGCCTTTTTGTTGTTTGGTTGTTGGCTTTGGGGGTTTTGTTTGTTTGTTTGTTCGTTGTTTTTTTGTTTGTTTGTTTTGTTTTGTTTTTTAAATGTGGTGCTCAGTACCAGAATTACAAAGCTTTTTAGCTATCTAAAAATAGAATCAGGCACTTATGTGTAAATTTTCAATTCCTGTTTTAAAACCAAAAAATGTCAGTTCTTCTCTTTGGAATAAAACAAGAGCAAGTGACTGACAGGAACCTGTTCATAAAAAATTATTCTAGTTTGTAGAAAACAGACAGCAAAGCACCTTTCTTGGAGCTGCTAGCAGGCAGCTAGGCTCTAGAGGGGAGTGGAGATTAAGTTAGAGTGGAGATAAAGAGAGAAGCCACCACGGTGGTTTCTATTCTTTGCTCTAGATGGCTCCTTAGGCAGCATGCGAGTTTCTTTGCATTGCCTTTCAGAGATGCCTTCTTCCGCCCTGTTCCCTGCAGCCTTTTTAGGTGACTTAAGCACCTCCTTCTAAATTCTGGATTCTGTTCCCCATGCCAGATGTCTAAAAATTAGGCCCTACAGAAGATAACTCAGAAGCTCTTTTTCAACCAATTCATATTTTCTAAGAACACTCTTCTAAGTGGCAGCAGAGGAGCTACATTTAGAAAGATGGTGAGGAAGAGAAGAAAGCTATTCAGTAACAAAACAAACAGTACACATCTATGGTCTGTGCATTAGAAGCAACAATACAACTTTCTTCATCTACAAAAAGAACAGTCAATAATTTAGGCATTTGCCCAGAGGCAAAAGTGATTAAAACATTGAACTAGACACTTTTTGAGTAAAGCAATGGAACAGTTTATGTAGAGAGCATATATATTTATTACAATTCAGCCAAGTTCCAAAAAGGGAATGTAGCAACATATACACAGCTACCATTGCCAAACAATGAAGAGCTTCTACAAGTCCTTTGGTAATTCAACAAAACAAGAACACCTTGGGACAGCTCAATGAATGTTTACACCTCTGAGATGCCATTTTAATGAATCAAATAAAATGTCTCAGAGGTGAACTGAAATTTAAGAACAAGTGCACAATGACAGTGACATTCTTAGATTTACAAGGTTTTAAAGTGATTTAGAAAATCACAAATGCTTGTATATATTAAAGTTGCAGTGTCCAAACAAACTGAGCTTGAGAGGAAGTGAATCACAGTCTTTTTATAACATGTTCAGAGGCCTCTCAAAACACCAGTAGTATTCATAAAATTCAAATGACATTAACTCCTCTTAGAAAATGGGTCTATATAACTGCAGCAAGAGCCATCTCCTAATCAAGTAATCTAGTTATTGCCACAATGACTCCATTCATCCCGAGATCAGAAAAATCATACTGGAACAGAAAGCTTTACTTCTTTAATATGTTTCCTGCCTGCAGGCCGAGGTCCTGCATGCACACGCAGTCCCACTGACCTCTCTTGTGCCAAGGCTCATGGACTATTTTCTGGTGACAAGGCCTTATGACAGCACTTCTGTAGCTTTCAAGTTCCCATGTGCAATGTAACAGTAAAAGAGAATGTTTCTGGTGAGTTCAAATTTAATATACTAGTATTATTTTGCTTCTGTAAAATTTAGACGCATATAAATAACAAACTATTACAGTGACAACTACCGAATTTCTATGTTTATAGAAAACTGGCAGTTCATAAATATTAAAGTATGGTGTTAGCAACAAAGTACAACATATAGATGCTATTTTTCCTAAAGATAGGGAAACAGTAGCCATCACTGAAATAATTCATTATTTATAGACCCTTGAATTTTAAAGCCACATGACTGCACTACTTTTTTGAATCTTAATGGAAAATTGTATCTGTTTGTTATCCCTTTGATTAATGTGCTAAAGGCAATGGAAACAGTAACTACTGCTGACAGATTTCCCAATGATACAGTGGTATTTGCCACTTAATCATCAATACAGTCTTTTAAATGAGTCCTAATATTGCCAAATAACTATCATGTAGCTTCATTAAAGCTAAAATATAGGAATCCTGTCACAACTGGAGATTGCAATCATGCATCCATAATTTGCATCACGGAAGTGTTACAGTGGGGGAAAATATACTCCAAGGCAAACTTCCCTTAGGGCTCATTACAGAGAACTTCTAATGCCTCCAGAGTTTCAAAAGAACACAATCAAATTCGATACCCACTCAAACCATGCCTTGAAAGTATTGTGACAGCTCCCAGAGTCCTTCAGCTAATTTGTATGACTTTTGCAGTCAGAATCTTTTCCCTTTCAATCTCAATGGGTACTACCCACCTTAGTTTTTCCTCAGAATTATTTCCTTCTTGTAATGCTATCAGTCAAAAAGATCCTGACAGTAAAACACAAATGGACTAGTAAAAAGATTGCCAAAAGTAGTCAAACAAGCTACACAGAACCACCAAACTGGAAAACTAAGAATATTCTCTGTAGTCATCTCCCTTTGCTATAATAAGTTTGGATGTTATAGCAGCAGCAATGTGGCCATCCTGGAGACTATTTTCTATCCAAATTGTAGATGATTCTGATATGAGTTTTTTTTAAAATGGGAAGCTTGGGAAGAAAGAGTTCTTCCATCAAGCTTTGTTCAAACAAGAATTTGTCATCTTATCTCAAAAATGACCTCTCTGTCAAACCCCAAGTAAAGTTTTCTTGAAAGATTTAATGAAGTTGTAGAGTTCAGGACTAACTACAAGACTGGGAAAGACATACTTCAGAAGTTTTATTGGCAGGTAAATTACACTAAGACTACTCTATGGGGCTTAAGCTGACTTCTCAAAAGCTTCCAGATTCAAATTTCTCTCCTGTTAGGCACTCTTCCTTCCCTCTTCCTCTTCCTCCTGCACACCCAGGAACCTTGGAGGATTTTAAAAAGTTGTGTCTACACTATCCTGTAACAGTGCCCAGGTATGTCTTTCAAAGCCCAAATCTACTTGCCCATGCTGTGCTGGCCTTGAATCTCACTCAGAGCACCATAAAAGCTGCCTTGTTGGAATATTGCAGAGGAGAAAAAGAAACTCAGGACCCTCCAGTATGTACCCTCAATCAACCAGGATTCCTTAACACGCACATCCCATTATCCTTATGCCTGACTGTTCCCCACTCTCATACATGGCACCCCTCTTCAAATACACACACTTAGCTGACCTGATGTTGCCACACTAGGAACAAAGGGACAAGGAAGTCCACCACATCACATAAGAAACCTGCTCCAGATTCAGTGCCAGTGGGTTAGATGTGTACTCCTTACTGGAGCTAGAGTCCGCCTCGCTTCCATAGTGGTGAAGGTGAGCCACTCAAATAATGTGGCCACAGTGCCCAGTTCCACACCCTCCTCCTCACCAGGTTTCACATATGGCAACCCTCAAGGCTGGAGCTCTTGATCCAGCACTATTAGCCAAGGGCTAATATTATTGCCACAACTGCCAAACAATCCAAGCCTGCCCAGCAACCAGCATCATCCCACAGATGCCTTGCTGGGTGAGGGCTTGTAACTACAACACTCTTGAATGAATTGATAAATAACACTGAAAATCTTAACTGAAGTTTGTGTCAGCAGACGCTTGGCACAGAGAGAACTGAAGAAGCTACGACAGCTGCTTAGTTTTTGGTCACATGTGGCATCCAGGAAACATCTCCACTACACAGAATGTGCATGTGCTATGTGGCTTCTACTGTGTTAACAATACTCTTATTTCCCCAGAGATACCAGGAGAAGACTGCAGAGAAAGGAAGCTCTTTTGGGCTAAATAACAGGGTAACTGCCTTCCATATGCAATTAGGATGAAGATGAAAGGATAGCATCAGCCTACTGTTACTAACAGTAAATGCTCTTCTGTATTTTCACCTAGTGGGGTTTTTTTGTTTGTTTGTTTGATTTGGTTTTATTAAGGGTATCAGTAATGTTCTGCTAATAAGGAAAATCAATTTGCTTCTGGCAAACAAATATGCCAGCAACAAAGGTGAAAATTCTCATTAATCTCTCAACACATAGTTGAGACTTAGAAAATACTGCTTATAGACAAAATCCTTTGTGTCACAAAAGTGTGGGTATCTTCAGAAGTGCTTAGAATGTTCTTATCAAACCATCAAACCTTGTCAAAACTTGCACAGTTTCAGATTTTACAATAACCTTGAATCCCAGCCTGGGTTGTCAAATCTTTTTTAAACCCAGTTGTGAGAGAATCTATGCTTTGTTAAAACCTAAGATGAATTTATTTTTTTTTTAAGGTAGAGTTGAACTCTAAATCCAGTGTATGTGATTCTAAAACAAACAAACAAAAAAGAAGCTGTAAATGCTTTAGAAATACCAGAGAATTCATAACAGGGATCTAGATGCAAAAATCAGCAATTTGTATTATAGTCAAAAGTTGCATTTTGGGGAATTTCCTCTAGTGAAATCTCTGAAATACTCAATTATTTGAACCCATTACAGAAACATCACATGAACAAAAGCATTTTTAGTGGAGTTCTTTCATAACTCAAAATTCTAAGTGCTTATGAAACAATCGAGAAAAATTTAATCTTTGCTGTTTCTAGCTTTTTTCCAAAGATTACCAGAAGTAAGGAGAACTCATCTGAGGATATACCAGCTTCCACTAGATCAACTGCTCTGTGTTAATCTCCCAAGTCAGTGTTGTTTTCTAGTAGAGACTTGAGTTATTCTATCACATTGGCTTCATTAGGATGTACTGTCCAGAGAACTAGATAGGACGGCAGAAGAAGAGACATAGCTACTATAGTACTTCCTCCACATCATCTTCTTTCATCTAATTTCCTCAGATTCACATAGACCTCAGATCACTTTCAGGGAGCACATTTCTTGATCTTTCTAGAGGAAGGAGGAAAGGCATAAAAGGCCTCTGCATCATAACTATTGGTATGCAATTCTGGTTTTTTTACTTCTGCATAGGAGATGATGTCCTTCAATAATGTCATGGTTTAACCCCAGCCGGCAGCTAGGACCACGCAGCTGCTCGCTCACTCCCTCCCCCCTCCAGTAGGGTAGGGAGGAAAGGGAGAAAAGAAGTGGAAAGAAAAAAAACTTGTGGGTTGAGAGAAAGACAGTTTAATAGAACAGTAACAGAAGAGGGAAACAATAATAATGGTAAAAGGATATACAAAATAAAATGATACAAGTTGCTCTCACCACCCGATGATTGGTTGCCCAGCCCATCCCAAGCAGTGATCATGGATCCCTGCCTGCCCCCTGGCCAACCCCATTTATATACTGAACATTCCATGGTATGGAATATTCCCCTGGTCAGCTTGTCCTGTCTATGCTCCCTCTCAGCTTCTATGGGAAGCTGAAAAAGTCCTTGCCTAATAGGAACATTACTTAGCAAGAACTAAAACAATGTGTGTTATTCAACAATCCTCAACATTATTCTCATACCAAAGTCAAAACACAGCAGCTACCAGAAAGAAAATTAACTCTCTTCTAGCTGAAACCAGGACAAATATCAAGCATGGAAAATTCTGTCAGAATCTGGATTTGTGCTGAACCACAGCCAATATAAGGAAGACTTACTTGCACAAAAGGCAACTGTTAGCTACTATAAGGAAGTATGGTGGCAGCTGGTAGTATACAAAGTTTCAAACAAGAACAGTTCAGAGCACATTGTCATTGAAATATCTCAAAGGAACTTCCAGGATCAAAAGCAAGAAGAACCTGCAGGATGTGCCCAGGAGCCTGCGGTCATTTAATGAAATGAAGAAGAGCCTCTGAATGACACTGCAGGATGAAACTGGCAGCTTCAACAACCTGGGAAACCCTGGTGCAAACACAAGCACTTCTCCACTTTTTTTGGAGAGAAATATTCAAGATATTGAGTTTTATCATATAAAATGCATTATAACAGAGAAACATTCTTTTAGCAAGAGAGATCATTATTTTTGTATGAATTTATCCTTTCCAACTGTTCAGATCAGCAGCTGATTAAATCATAGGTCTGTTTCCTCTAAATTAGATGCAAAGACAAAAACATGGGGACCGCAGTTGAGTCTTTTCTCTTAGCTGTGTGTCACCTACTTTTAAGATCTCACAATATATTGCAGTACACAATATACTGCACAACATATTTACAGCACAGAACTGTTTAACCACCCACAAGCTGATGTAACACTGACACAAGCTGAAATAGCATATACCATACAAGATTTACTTTCCCCCTCCCTTATTTCTTGCAGATGTAGGCTTGAGCAAAGTTTCAAAGTCTTGCTCCTCAGCTGAGCTTTCTTAAGTTCAAGAGGACTCAGAACAAGGTTATCTGTCCTGAAGTCACCTCTGATTTGTTTAGTTTGAAATTTCTGCCAAATAATTATTTTTTCCCCTCAATCTATGCATGCCAACTAAAAACAAACAAATTTGAGTCTTCCAAATTCCTTACTGAATCCCACAATAAATTGTTGTAAGAGCAGACCTACAAAACCTCTGAAGCCAGAGATCAGTTAATGTCAGTACAGACAGAAGCAGCAAAATATCCTACAATATTTAGTTTAAATTGAAGACAACGACTATTCCCAGCTCAAGAAGGCATACTCACAGAAAGTAGTTAAGCTCTAGGACACATTGCACAGGGACGCGAGGAACCTCCATTCTTGGGGATACTCGAAACTTTACTGAACAAGGCCCTTAGCAACCTGATCTAGACTTTGCATTGCCCCTGCATTGAGTAGGGGTTTTGACCATTTGACCTCCAGAGATGCCTCCCAATCTGAATGTTTTTATGATATATATTGCTCAATGCACAAACCTCCATTAAGTACATGTGCAGGCCTGGATGGTGCTGGATGACCAGAGATGCCTTCACACATACACTAGTTCTATTCCCTGTGATGCATTTGTGTCCCAAGAGCTTTGCCAGGTACTCTATAGTTGGCAGATAGCAACAAATCACAACATACAGAGAATATTATTGAGATTTTGGAGAAGCTACAGGACAACCCATAACTACATCTAATAGTGATCATATGAGCCTTACTAATACTTTCTCTGCAGAGTCAGAACAATTTAGAATGCTTATTGTCAACCCCGATTTCAGAGAAGAACCTTCACTGTCTATAGGAAAAACTGCATTTATGATGTATCTATTCAAAATCAGTGTTCAAAAGACAATCTGAGGATATCCTAGCTATTTCTCAGCTAGTTATCTTTTCCTGATTCATCACGTTGTTGCAGCAGAGCTTTCCCTGACTGTGGACCAAATCTGGTCTGGGCAAGCTGCAGATTCTTTGCTTTTCTCAAGGCCAAGCCTGAATTCTGCACTATAATCCCAAACACCATATGGAATAAAAGAAACATGGTTTGCAAATCATCCCTAAGGAGGGAAGAAATCCATAACTTTAGATTCAGATTTTTACACAATATGTGTAAATTCATGTCAGTTAATGAGGCTGAGCTGGTCTAAATCAGATGAGGAGAATCTGATCCTGAGAGTCTCATTTTCAAAATGTAATGTACCATGTATCTATCAGAGCAGGACTCCATTTTGTTAATGTTTTTTATTCTGTTACCCCAGCATTTGGCAAACTGTTTTCACATCTAAGCCATTTAGTGTTATTGCTTGTTAGGGTGTATGTGGAGCTGTGAGAGAGCTTAGAGCTTTATTCATAAAACTAGTTATATGTGTTCTGTAATTTTGTCATGGATCTCTTATACAGCAGTCAGGCTACAGGCTAAATGCTTGATTCAAAGAAAGGAATAGCTGTATGACATGAAAAGACTGTAAAATGCTGGACAGGTGCTGGGAAACTGCAGGTCCACACAGAGTTATGGCCTTGGAAAAACACCCCCATTTGGCCATTGATAGATTGTCACATTGTCTCTGATTACCTCTTTTTCCTCTAAAGATGTGCCCTAATTGGTTTTTCTCTAAATTTCTCGAGACTGAAAGGACCTCTTGTGAAAGACCTAAATGTCAGCCCTTAACCTACAGCTTTCCAAAGTCCTCTAATCCCAAATCCTGCTAGACAAAGGTCTGTCAGCATAGAGGCTCTTTGATTCCATACCACTTCAGATAGCCAACTCACATGTCATACAGGTCTACTTTACTTATTCTCCTAGCGACTTCCTTAGTTTGTGGCTACCTCTGGAAGCATACTCTCCCTCACATCTGGGGGAAGATGCTAGAGATTATCTTAGTTTTCCTAAGCATTTACCAGCATCTAGTGAATGGAATCTGCATCACCTACTCTGTGTCAGGTGCCCATACAGAATCCCAGACTCAGAAGACAGTTAACTACTAGGTTATAAAGTAAGGGAAGGGGGCTTAGGAGGCACTAGCTACTCATTCTTCCCAAACACATGGAGATCAATGAGGTATTCATTGTCTACTGGAATTCAGAATACTCTTAAAAAAGAAAGTGCTACCTATGTAGCCATCGCCCATTTTGTTAGCTTCCTACATCAGCTATTCATGCCTTATCCCCTTGCATAACTCTTCCATTCCTATTAATATTTTTAAAAGTCTACTGAGACTATTATACTGAAAAAAGGAGAATCATCTTATAATTTAAGACATATAAGTTGCTATGTTTTTGGAAACTGAATAGAATTCATTAAAGACATACATTTACCACTAGCTTCTGATCTTCCTGCAATTACCTATTCTTCAGAACACCATAATGAGAGTTTTCATAAAAACTGGTTCCTATATGCTGAAGCATTAATTCTTGTGAAATGGAAATCACCTTATCTAGAAGTGGATGAATAGGGTGTAGGACATCACGAATTACCTTTGGTAGAAAAAGCCTCTTGCAAAAATATCAGGCAACTAAGGCGCTTGCTATAGCATCTGCTATCATTTTTTATGAATGGGCTTACTCTATTGTGTTCGTTTTCTTTTCCCCGTTTTCTTTTATAGCATAGAGCCCAATCCAATGAGGAAATGACACATCCCCTGCAGGATTCTGAATGTCCTTCAGCTTCCCTTAAAACAAACAAGGATCAAGGGGGTCCAGCACATTTTAGAGCTCATTTGCATTCTTGCAAGATGAATCCCATATACATTGTCAGCATCATACCAATGATTGTAGGGAACATCAAGAAGTTAAGAGGTAAGTGAATGAAAAACCTAATGTCAGATTTCTCTCAAGTCTGGATACAAGTCCAATTTTTTTTTAAGTTGTCATAGTCTTCCAATTAATCTAAACAAATCCTACAGTAAATTCATGGTATTTCAAAATTGTTACAGATGGTCAGTGACTGAGGGGGCAACCTGATGCCCATATAATGCTTTTTTGGTTTTCAGAGGACAGTCAGGGCTTTCTGATGTCAAATAGGACACGCAAAACTGAGGTACACAAAAAAATACTACTCAGTATTGACTATTTTTTTCTGGAGCTCAGGAAAGAACTTCAAAATCCAGAAATTTAGTTGTGCAATTGCACATCATTAATAAGAAACAGTGAAGAAATCAAAACCGGATACATGCATGCAGCAAACTTAAAAGTAAATGCAATGAGTGTTCCACACAAAAAAATGCATGCTCCCTCAGCCCTTGTGAATTAGAGTAGTTTACAGTCTGCTTTATAGCAGAAATATCTAGTGAGTACATTGTCTCTGTAGAGTTCAAAATTATGGGTGTTTAGAAACATAATTTTCAAAGTCACATTGCTTTATGACTGTTCATATGTCTAAAGACTAATTAACTGCGACAAGCTGACCATTAGGAAAAAGCATTCATACATGACAAGATGACAGATGTTTTAATGAAAATACAATGCCATCCAAGGGGAAAAAAAAAAAAAAAAAAAAATGACAAGTTTAAGTTTCAATTAATTAGAGATGTTTTAGAATACAGTAATCATTTGCAAACCAATGAACCCTGTTAAACTAGGAATACAGTATTCTTTATTCTACTCTCAAAATCAAGTGATTTAATAAGAAGGTATTACTTCTGTGCACTGCAACATATTCCCTTTCTCTATTCAGCCTTTATTGACTGAAGTAAGGGTTTACTACTTTTACTTTCATTTACCTAGAAAAATGAGAGACAATAGGAAAGCAAGAACATAGGATTTAATTTCAAATATTTTTTGCAACCAGCAACATAAAATAACCCCCAACCTTAAAACCCTTAATTCTAATGACACAAAAAATTGACCTCATATTTCTATTTTAGAGCATAAAACCTGGAATATTTGAGGGGAGAAAAACCTACCAAACTGTACCCCATATTTCCATTTCTTTTGTATCTTTCATATCAAGAAAATGAAGACTTTCAATAGTATTTACCTACCTTGTGCTACTCTACTACATTAGAGAACTTTTGCAAATATGACCTATTCCAAGTTCTAGACTACTATGAAAGCCTGAGAACTTTCAGGACAGCCTAGCACGCATGTGTTTAAGCTGCCTCTCACCTGACTGTCTGAGCTTGGTATCTATATTAGCATTAGCCCAGCTCATGCCATAAATTTCAATAGCCTTCTAAGGAAACATTATGGCACCCAGCAATCATTGTAAGAAAGCCATGGTTGCATCTTTTCTTTAAATGCAGCAGCTAAGCTCATGTCCAGAAACTACAGGCATGACTGCAAAAATGTCAGGAGTACCCTAGGCAACTTTACACTGTTGTAAAATGCATTGAGAAATGTATTTTATGGCTACTGCTGTTAAACGCATAATACATAATTCTTATCTGCATGTTTTCCAAAGTTAAGTATACTTAAGGATGCTTTTATTTCATCCCCTTCCTTTCCAGCTCATTCATAAATACATTAAACAGCAAAATCCCAAAGTGCTAGAAGGAAGATTCTAACAGTTACCTCTCTCCATTGTGAAAGCTGACTATTTTTACCTCAACTTCATTTCCTGTCTTTAAGTAACTATTCATCCACAGGAAGACCTTTCCACTTCATCAAGCTTAATTTCTTCAAGAGCTGTTTATAAGGGCTCTTTTCAAAAGACATTTGAAGAATCTCAGCATAATGTACTAAGCAGATCACACACATTCATGCTTATTGACACAATTCAAAAACTAGGGAAAAAAAAAAATCTAGTAGATTGGTGAGGTATATTCTTTCTTGGGGGGGGGAAGAATCAAAATCCCTCTTATAAGCATGTTTAATCCATGTTTATAAAATAGAATTTAAATTATTTTTTTTCTACTAAGATGCCCAGAGTAGAAGTCAGACTTTCTGGTTTCTTTTTTTCCTACAGATCTTTAAAAATGTGCATAAATTTTGATTTCTAAATTCTGAGGCCACTGTAAGTAACAGATTTCACCTCTTAGCTCAATAATTTCATAACTGAGAGATCTCTTAAAACTCTTGAGTGGATAGCTTTCATCCTAGAGATCTGTTAATATTAATTTTACCTTTTTAAAATTAATAAAATTATACATTGCTGCTAAAATCTCTCCCAATGACAGCTCAATACGAGTAGTTCCTCAGACCTGTCTCTTGTAAGCAAAAGTTCCAGTGTGAGAACATATCTATACTGTCCCAACCACAGCAGTGAATGGCAATACAGCTAAACTTGGCTAGAGTCACTGGAATGAAAATAATACCATGCTGTATCTTAGATTAAAACAAACTACACTTCAGCGTCCTATTACTTTTTGGTTTGCAGTTTGTTCTCTTTGATCCAAATACCAGAGTATGATTTTAGATATTTAGATTTTCTGCAGGATTTTTGGGCATAGATGGTGTACACATATTTTAATATTTTTTTTTTCTTTTTAACAGATAGCATATTGTATACCTATGAGGCAAGCAAAATTAACTCCAGTGGAGTTTCTCTAAATTTTTGTTGGTATAATTAAGACTAAAGTGTAGTAGCACTAAAACTAAAAACAACCCAAAGATGGTCATACAATGAATTCCAAACATTGCATATCCTAATAAATTTATCTTTATTGTATTAGGATGATAATCATACCTTTACCTATCTATCCCTCCATACCTATCAAATAACCTGGGCATTGCTTTAAAATCAAATTACTTCTGCTTAATCCTATAGCTAAAGTCACAATCAACTCTACAGATTACTCATTATGTGTCAGTGTTCAAAAATGTACTTGACTGAAGCCCTACATGATCAGGGTGGTAGAATTTCTGCACCACTGCCTCATTTCAGCCATTATACAGCTGAAGATTTCTGTTACAATTCATTCCCTTTGGCACAGAACCAGGGATAAGGAGGAAAGAAGGTCTTACATAGTACCCAATTCTTGAATGACCAATATAAATAAAAGTTATAAACCCAGTAGTAGTTGCAGGCTTTCTCCCTCTTGAGACCAGAACTTCGGTTATGGCATTAAGGTAAGGATAATCTATGAAGTATATGAGATACTGTCTTCTTCCTCTAATCTTTTGCATTGCAAGTAGTGCTAGCAGAGTACTGTGCCCTCAGAGCATAATTATTTCAATACTTCTTTTAAATCACTGCAGTTACACATCTTCTACTACACAGAGCCCCACATAAACACTCAGCTGTTGCCTTTGCATAGACTCTGAGCTAGAAGCAAAATCCTTTGCTAGGAATTATATTAAGGCACATCTGAAATTAATGTCAGCATTCAAAAGAGGTTGTTCTACAAATTTCTGAATCGTTGCACTAAAAAAACTGCATCCCTGTTCCTGTTTTTTTTCCATTACTGTTTATATTTTCTAATTCTACCAATTAGATGTACTAAAAAAAAGTTGTAATTTAAAATCCAATTGCTTAAATTCAATTGCATCAGCAGTTGAATGATCTCTGTCAAAATTCTGGAGTCAGAGGTAACCAAGTTTAGGTATTTTTGAGACAAATTGGCAAGGGATTAATTAAATTTCCAACATTTTTATTTGCTTGTTTTGAACCCAGATAATATTTTGTTCTTTTCAGTTGACTTGCCTTCTAGCACTCACAAATTGAAAAAGAGAGATCAACATCATTAGTATTCTTTGTACCTCAACTATATATTAACACACTTTTCCTTACCGTGAGTACAGAATTTTTATATACATCTTAAAGAGGATTATAAATACAGCAGCACACGATATTTCTGCAAGAGTTTTATCAGAGACAGAATTGAATAGGGGGGAGTGAACATGAATTAATTTTATTATTGCACAGCATCTTTGGCAATTTTTTTTTTTTTCCCTCCTAGATTTTATTACAGAAATAGGTAATAAGCCAGATCCATATCTCATTGTTTGTCCCATTGGGAATTGCATGTCCCAAACAAGTTTTTCCACTAATATCAATATGAATTGAAGTGTTGAATTTTGTATTAGAACAGTTTATTAAAGATTCTTGCTTATAAACATCCTTTTAAGTTGTTCCTTATGTATTTATGCTCAAGTTTAGGACTGATTTTATCTTTTTATTTATTTATTAAAAAACCCAAACTTCTGTGGCTTTTCTAGTTTGGAACATTTAGAACTTTCTGTCAAATCAGTACCCTAAACTAATTTTGCTGTACTAGCAATAAATACTGGACTCTAACCCCTGCACCTACTGTGAGCACACAGCAACAGGACAGCCAGGAGAGGAGAAATTTACACACCCCCCCACTACTCTTTGGTTAAGAAGCGTAGCTAACTCTGCTTTTCCAGAGTTGTTTGTGCCTCTCAGCCTCAGGGGATAAAATATTTTCTTGCTCTTCTCCGAAACAGAAACAAATCCTCAACACTACAGCACTATTTGAACTTCATGATGCTTCTTGCTTCTCAGGATTTTTTTTTCCCCTGTATATGTGCAACAGAGAGAAGCTCTCCCCCCCCCTCCCACCTCCCCACCCCCCTGCCTTTCTTTCCATTCTCCAATAAGTCAGATATTAGAAGGCAATTCTGAACAACTCTTCAGATTGTATAACTAAGCTTTTTAGCAAAAAGAAAAGCTTAAGCAGCTCACAAAATAAAATCTATAAGGCTAGTGTCTCACTGATTTGGTTTACAAATAAAAAGTGACCACGGCTCTCACTGCAGAACTTTTTTTGACAATAGTGTATATATGCATATAAACACAGAGAGGCCAGAAATTAATGCACAAAGAAGAGTGAACTGGAATATCTGGAAGAATAAACTACATGCAGTGTGTGTTCTGAGTACTTCATCACAATATAAACACAAGGTTAGCTGAACTAAAGACAACAGTCCTCAGAAGTTTTCCCTACAGACCGATAATTGGTCAGAACAACTGATCATAGTGTTCAGTGGATGCTGAGTTTGAGATTTGTCATTCTCCAATGGGCAAAACAGACAAGGTTAATTCTTGGGATCTGGTCCTGCACATAAGTACTCTATGCTCCCTCTGCAATATACCTCCTTAACCAATAGTGTTTATGACTATGTTTGTCATTTGTTTCCGAGCCTCAACCTTCTAATTTTGAAGCTAAAGGAATCACCTCTGCCTGCAATATCTGAGGCACGTATATTTCAATGCTATAAATACCAAAATTTACTGCTAAAATTACTCCAATGTCTGTGAAGATACGCCCTTCCTGGAAGTGGCTGGCTCCACAAAGGAACCAAAGGACGGAGTTAAAGAGGACATCTGCAAAATAACTCAGTCTGAGCATTCAGCCTGAAGCCTCACCGCCACCACCAGTAAGGTTGCTAAGCACAGGGGCTATACTGATGTGACAGGTACAGCCCATAATACATCACTCTTTATACCAACATTTAAAGCATTTAGTATTCACCATGCCAGTACTGTACAACTTTTATGTGTTTATTAGAGACAAAATGTGGATGTTACATCACAGGTGAAAAAGGATGACCTTCATGACCACAGGAGGAGTTAGTGTTTCAGAAGATATTTACAGGACCCCTTTTTCTGTAGCATGTGAGAATTCTTAAAAAATATTAATTAATATTTTGGCATGCTCCCCAAGGAACTGGAGTGGCAGCAAAATGAGCAACTCTCCTTTCCTTTACCCTTTATGCCAAGAAAAATCAGGATAGACAAAATTCACACAAGTATTCTGTCACTCAGGTACTAAAACAACTCTCCTCAATCTCAGCCCAACATATTAATTGAAACGTTGTCCTTGCATTTCAGGAATTACTGAATCTGAAAGATAGTCCTTTACTACATGGTCTTCTCTTTATCAAGCAAATAAAAAGCAAAACAGACACTGTTGCTGTTGTCAGAAATAGCAAGCAGCTCCTCCCAACCATTAACAGGAGGTGCAAGTACAAAAGAAAAAGAACACGGCAAAGAAGTAACTCCAGGTCACAGGTTGGAAGGCCTTCTCTAACTGATCACGAGTGAAAAGGAGTTAAAAAGAAAATTAGTATTGTACAAAGTTGGGATGCTTTTTACTCTGAGCTTTTCAAGTGTACTTGTGGCTACAGTTAAACTGAAAGTATTTTCCATTGCTGATAGTGCCCTTTTCTAGTGCTATTCAAATCCTTTAAGTTTTCACAGTTTGGCTAATCCTATTTCTTTTTAAATCACATTAAGCCCTTCCATATGTCTTATGAATATTGAAAAGAATGAACATATACCTTGCAAAGACAGCAGAATAAGTCTCTCACATGAGGAGAAATGAGCTGGCTAGAATCCATCAGAGCTATGTTTTACCTTCGGTACACAGCAGTGAAAGACATGGTTGAAGGATTGGGCAGCCTCCAAAATAGTTTCCTACTCTATTACTACAGCTCTTGGTTATGCTAGGTCCCATCAACTGCCTAGGCAATAGACATTGCACAACACCATTTTTCCAGTGTTTTGACATCAGACATAATAATTCCTTTACCGGCCAGAACATAAACCTTTCAAATGCTATTGCTGCTGATAACTAAAAAAAAAAAGATATAAAACACAGAACACTTGTGGATGTGCTAACAGGCTTCAACTGAAGACAGTTTTTGCTTGCCTGCCATACTATGCTAAAGCCATACTATGCTAAAGCCATACTATGCTAAAGCCATACACGACTGCAAGCTGAATATCTCCAATTCATTATTTTAACATGTAACAGAGATTTTGTGAACAGCAAACACCTGGAGTTTGAAAGTGGGTATGCTGCATTCCATATTGCAAGTTAACTTTTAAAGTTACATTCAAATGAACTTACAGTTATGTTCAAGGTAGTTCATTAATAGCTCTGAAATCCTTTGTTCAGCAACAAAACAGTTCAACTGCTATCCAGACTGACATACTAACATTTTTGAATGTTAATCTATATGGACTTTATTCAGGACTTAATACATGCATCAGTCTGTGACCAATTCATTCTTGGCAATTCTGCTGAGGCTGAAAACAAGGACAGGAATTAGTGCCAGTTTGGATGATAAGTTTTTCTAGTGCAGACGCTTCTTCACCAAGAAATGGACTGGTATCATTAATCCACTCCACAGTGACCAATTAAGTCAGTATTTTCCATCTACTAACAAATTAATTTATGGCTACTACTAAGACTGAATTTAATTGAGAAGCCTAAAGATAAAAATAGCCATACTCCATTTCCAACCTCCTGAACTCTCTAAGCTACCACTTTTCGGTCTTTACTTTTGCTAGGGCAAGTAGTACCTGTTGTCGCTAACATAAGTGACTGAACCCGATTAGTTTTTTCCTATATACAGCTTTCTCTTGAACCTCCTCAAGTCTGAAGCTTCACCTGCTGAAAAATGCTGGCTTTGTGTATACAAAACTCAAGTATATAGACCCACCTGCTATTAACTTTTCAAATACTGTGGAAAACTAATTTTCCTAGAGATTATTTTTCCCTCCCAGACCATAAACTCCTTTTTTTTTCCTGAGCCATGCAATGGATATGTTTCCCATAGCTCTATTCAAACCAGTGTAATTTTTTTACCTTTCAAGATTATAAACCTCTCCCTTTTGTGCTGCAAATCATCACAGAAAAGTTTAGTATGATACACTGGGACAGGCCTATACTATTATCTCTTAAATCAGTAGCGCTGTAGCTTTCACTGCGTAGTGCTATACCTACTAAGTTCCAATGATGACAGTAAAATATAAGTCCTACCAAAAGGATGCTCTCTGTGTCCCCCAAAAGAAACATCATTAACACTGCACAGACTAATGCAAAAACTTCAAGTTGCTGGTATAAAAAAAACAGCAACCCTTTCTTTTTTGTTTATATGTGCTTATTTATGTTGCTTATTGTAATTATTGTATGGGAAGACATTATTTGAGAAAACAGTATTTGAAGCCACACTTCAAGTCACCATAATTGCATTTCTTCAGTTTTTGAGATCCTGATTCTGGAGATGACAGACAAAAATATTAAGAATTGTAGCATGGATAGTAGTTCTCCACGGACCCAACTCCTCTTAGACCGAAATAGATTTATTAATACAAAGGAAATTAAATCTTCATAAAGCTTGAACTGGGTCATCTAAGCCTATTCCTGTGCACTTAATTAAACAGAGAGTTAAGACATTCAGCAACTTACGTAAGACATTCCATCTTTATCCTGAAGTTATCCCGTTTATTTGTAAACTGAAACTAAATATCTCCTGGATAGAAATACTGGTTAGGCGTATGCACAACAAACAAGCTTCTAAAGAAGTGAGGTCCAGTTATACATGGAATAAACTGAATTTAATGGATTAGCTAGAATGAAAACTATCCAGAAAAGAGCGCCACCAACTAACAGATATAGTGGCGACTGGGATTCAGAGAACATACACCAAAGCAAGCAATGTTATAACTTACACACATGATCAATGGAACAGAGATTAAATGGGAATTGGTTTATTATTAATAATAAATTTTAAATTAAATATATTTAAATAAATTCAAAACAATATAATAATATTATTATTATTCACCATCCTTCAGCATCAGCAAGTCTGGAAAACACTCATGATTTCAGAGTTTCTAGGAGGAACTATATGGGGGGTGATTTATAAACACCAGTCATAGAATAAGTTTTAATTGCCTGGACATTATTTGTGTTCAGAATTTATATTATCAGATTTTTTTTTTTTCCCCCTGAGAAAAGGAATAGGGAGGTGACAAATTAAGTAGGGAAATAAACCAATGTGCTAATTAATGATCAAATGTATTGTTCATTTATGGTCTGATACTCAGTGTTGGGCTCTCACTGTAGCTAACACAAAACCCATGTCCTTTCTAAGATCAGGTTGTACAGTCAAGTTTCTCTCTCTTTTGCCAAACTTTCCTATTTTGATAGACTTCTGCAACCAGAGAAAGCCCTACCCATTAAGGAAGTGAAGAGTGAGGTGTTACCTATATTTTAAGTATACAGCATGCTACATGTTTCAGCTACGTTTACTTCCTTGTTATTAACCTGCTAGTCTAGAATGATGTAGGACAAATAAATATAATAGAAGTAAGGCATTTCTTCAAAGCAGAAATCTGCACAAGAGGAAGATACCAAGAGCTGGGCCAATAGTTGAGGAGATTTTTTTCTCCGAGCCAGGCAGAATTACACTACTGCCTTGAGAAAGTTTAGACATTGAAAATAGATCCTGAGAAAGAGGAAGGGGAAAGAGTGATAAGCACATGGGTCTTCATGGAGTGATGACTGAAAGCCGCAAGAGTCCCTTTGGGTCTCTCCCGCATCCATAGGTAAAGGTTACTGCTAAGGATTAAGAGAAAGATTAAGGCAAAAGTAAGTCAAAACATGCTGATAGTAATCAGAAATAGGGGTTAAATAATAACAGCCTGTATACCCTCAAGTGAATACACAATACTTGCTTTGAAAAAGTTTTGGTCACTCTAATTGGCAGCCAGTCTCAGGCTCCCAAAGGAGAAAGGTGTAGAAGTGCCTGCCATTTTCATTAGCACAAAAGGCCAAACTGGACCACTATTCTCTATGCCTAAATTTAGCCCAAGACGAATTGCATTGTTTCACTTGGAGAGAAGAGATGTTAGCTAGCCTGTCACCAGAAGGCTGCAATTAAGAGAAGGTGAAAAGGGAAGGGCACTGCCACTGTCACTGTGACTACAGCCTGTGTTAGCCTGCTGATCCAACCTAGAACATGCTGAAGTAGAGGGCTACTTTTCGAGAAAAAGACAGCTCAGTGTTGGAAAGAGTCCTGTTGGGGAACTGAAGAGAGAGACCACACGTGGCATATGTGCCCAGATTGTGGTGTAATCATATAGCTAAAATAATACATTCCTAAATTAGTTAAACTTTAAACTTCTTCCTCATTTCAGGGCTTTCAGCAATTACCTCAAGTCACAGTGGTGAAAATGAATAAAACCAAAGGAAAGAAAAAGGAGGGAGGGAGGGAGGAAAAAGACATCAACCGAGGAAGGAAGGAAAAAGAGGAAGGAAAAAAGATCAACCCAGGAAGAAAGGAATTTGTTCTTGAGATTATGAGTGCACTGCCAGTCAAATCTACTAGATTTTTAATCTGAAAATTACTCCATCTAATAACATAAAAATCATTTTGTTTCCATTGCTAATTAAAAATAAGAATAAAATATTTCAGTGTACCTTGAACATCTTAAAGAATAAATAGTACTCAAATAGGAACACAAAACAGAAAAGATTCCAAAATGCAGAACTCATTTAATTTTTTACAAGTTGTTATGAAGAAAGTGATATTTACATTTTTTACTTTCAAATATACGTATTAAGAGTGGTCTACGTGTTAAACAATAAAAAAAAAGTTGAGAATAAAGTTTTGAAATGCAATAAGCTCCATTCAATTGTTTGAAAAAGTTTCTGCATTAAAAATTAATTTTTTGCAAACATTTTATGATACTGAAAGGCAGGCATAACTGCACTAGGAGTGCATGGTATACACTATGTCCAGGTATCACCTTTTTCATCTCTTTTTCAACAGTAGCAACCTTGCAGACTTCATCTCTCCTACACAAACCAAGTCTGACACACCTTCACTTGCCTATAAAAGCACTTCTATTACCACAGAGTAAGTGGCAGATTTAAACCACATCTGGCAAAAGACACTAACAATGCTTCTCCCATTTAAAATAGCAGATGGTGATACCATAGATGAGAACACATTTGGCAGGACAAGCAGTCATCTGTCCAGCTATTGAAGCCACACCATTAGTGGCTAGCAAAATTCAGTTTGATTGTATGAAATGGAATCAAAACAACTAATGCTAGGGAAAGGTTTGACTGCTGGACTTGAATATGACAGCAATTCTGACTGTCTAAAATTCTCAACAGTATACTATAACACCATCTTTTCTTCAAGATATTGCTTTTCCTTTTGCAGTTTATTTGCTTTGTAAGCGATAAGCTCAGATGTTCATTCTTGTCCTTTTATTTCCATTGCAGTAACTTATAAAGGCCCCATTTTACAAGACCAACTTTGTTCTGTACAGGCACCATGCTTGTATTAAGCTTCACTGTGCAATTATTTATGTAATCTACTGCCAGTACTGTCATTGTGCCTGGGGCAGCTATAACATAAAAACTTTCATGTAAGAGAGATTCAAAGCACCATGAAATCAACAGAAGAGTTTCCTCATTGGGCAGTATAGTATGATCAGGCAAGAGCAATGGAAATAAGTACACAGCTCTAGAGGTATGCAGCATGTTACATATTGCCTTTAACTAAGCTGTGCATAATTCCATGTAAAAATCATTGTTTTGTAAACAATTGTCATTTAAAAGTAAAATTCAAACTTATCTTGTTTGCACTTTAACTCCTCTATATTAAAGAGGAAGCACAATTGTCAGTTAGATTATATGAAGTTCTGTGAACACAAACTGTGTGGAAGTTATAAGCATATCTTCAAGCCTACATAAAACTAAACATAAATCTTCTGAAATCAGCTGTATTATTTACATGGAAGCATACCCCAGCAATCGCTCTCTTAACAGAACCCATGCCTCTGATTGCCTGTTGTCTCCCTCTGTTCCCTGCCCCTGCTAACTCCCTTAGCTTCCTCCCCCTGAATCACTCCCTCTGCTCCAACAGCCTGTCTGCCTGATACTTTGTCTCTGAATTGCTTGAAGATGAAGGTGTGACAACACAGTACTTAGAAGAAGTGTTCTTAAGCACAGCTCTCATTTAATAAACAACAACAAAGCTCTTATTAAATAAACAGAAAATCTTTTTTATTGTAACATGGACAGCATAAAGTCCAAGCTCATTCCTGAAATGCAAAGTATGACCAAGAAATTATAAATTCCCAGACCTTAACACAAATCTGAAACTAGAAAAACTGGATAATGTCCAATCTAGAAGAGACTACCACTGAAGGATTTACTTTTTATAGCCATTACATGACTAATACTGCAATGGTAGGCTAGACTGTTGCTATTCCTTCTCAAAATCTCCTCAGCATACTTCATGAAGAAAGAATCCGAGAACACTTTGCAATGCTGTTATGATTACAGCACATGCCTCAGTTTTCCTACTTTTTTTGGTAGTATTTCTAAGACAAATCACTGAGTCAACATTCTTACATTAAAATTAAGATAAACACGTGGAAATTTGCATGCCCTGTTCAATGTGATGTGCAATTGGCCCTCAGGAACAGAATGCGACTCTCCCACTCATAAAAGCATACCTTGGCAGTGAATGAAACATTCCCCTCTTCCCACAAACGCAGATACACAACTGGACATTAACTTTGAAAATCAGGAACACTCCCTGCAACAAGGATCAAAGGAACCATGTGAAGAAAAATGCAGAAGATGGAATGGAAGACATTCTTCATGGATTTCAGAGAGAAATATGAGTGCTCCATCACCCTCTTTCTGAAAGCACTTTACTTGGGTGCTCAGAACAAACCACTTTGACTTTCTATGATCCAGAACAGTAACTTTTGGTTTTGGTTTAGAAAAATAATTTGTCTAGCTTGAATTCATCACTAGCTGTCTCACCTTCCTTAAAAAGTAGTCGCCACACACCCACCATTGACCTCTACATAATGTGAAATGGAGACAAGCAAGGGTACCAGCCTACAGATCTAGTCTCACAGCCAGAGCAGCTAGCAAGACAGGCCAACATTGCCTTCAAGAAATATTTGGAAAGGCTATACAAAAGGCAGAAAATCCTCAGCAGAAATCTGGAATTCCTGGGTGGTCATATAGTGACAAAACCTGAATCAGAGACCAAGTCAAGTGGAGCTGAAGGTTCTGGCCATGTACACTTAACCTGATTCGTCAGGTTTCCAAATCATATGTTTCTTCTGTTTCATCTTACGCTGCAGAATCTCGAAGTATGCAGCTGGTCTAAAACACAGAGAAGTAATCAAACTACTAATCCATTGTTTATTTCTGCCTTGCAAAAACTGAAAAATAACTGTACAGTCTAACAAGCTCCATGATTTACTTGCTGGGCAGTTCATTATTTCATATAGATGTCTTTTCTGGTTTGTTCATTGAGTGCATAAAAGATGCATAAGCCCTGGGTGCCTATATGCGTTCATTAGATAACATAATACTAATCAGCCTTCTCATGAGCAACTAGGAACCTAGATGGATTTCCAGGGTGAACACCCAATACAGCTAAATGAGAAATCAATACAGCTCAATAGCATATTTTGCAAGACAAGTGCTGCTTCTACTCCTGCCCTCATGTACCTAGCTTAGCACAAAGATATACTACCTGAGTAGAGAATGTCTCATCTAGAGTTGCAGCAGAGAACACGCTGTACAAGCAGGCTAAAATGTCAACCCAGTCAGATATTTGATTGCACGTACTTGATAGAAAGACAGAGTTCAATTTCCTATGCAGCAAACAAGATATTCTTGAGAAACTTGAATATGCGCTCGTGTATCAGTTAGCAAAGATATCATAGCTTATTAAAATGAATCATAGTTCTACAATTTAAAATAGGAATATTCATAATTATAAAGCCAAAACCAGTATTGTATGGTGCAGCTCTTGAAGAAATATTTCTGGAAAATAGCATAGCTAGAAATAGAACTATATTCATTATATATAAGGACAACATTGATCAAAGCCTGTTTCTGCACAAAAGGGTTTGTAAGATGGAAGAGGATTGCAGTGGTGTAAAGCTATTGATTTTAGTTGATACTCTTTTCCTTAGCCTGTACTAGCAATATGATGAGCTCTTCTTGAGATTCAGCGTGCAATGTACTGGGGACCCCACAAAATTCAGCCACATGCCACCTCCAGTCTGTGATGAAAGGCCTTTCTCACTGTTTCCACAATTCCAGCAAAGACAGCTACCTCTTGCTACTCTATGCTGAGTGGGAGTCACCCCAGGCTGGAGCAATGAGGAAAATGCTTGTCTCAGTACTGAATTCACAGCATGTAGATTGGGAGGTTTTCCTACCTTAATAGAGGACAGTGTGAAGGGGACAGACTGGTTTTATTATACGCTATACTCTCTAATGATTCTGTGATTCTCTCCTAAATTACAGACTGTTAAAAAATAAAAGGCATTCAAAAATATCTTCTATTTGTGGTTTGTCTAATGTTATTTTTTAATGCCCCCTCCTCATCCACAGCATGTGTAACAATTATGGTACTGGAACCCTCACAACTATAAACTGAGTAATACAATTTTTGACCCTCGCTGCAGCCTTCTTGAGATGAATCCCAACAGAGGTGACAGCACATGCATTTCTATGAAGTATATATATCCATTCATAGATTTTAAAAAAAAAACTTAACTGCAGCCTCTCTGTCACAATGTAATCCATGCGTTGGTCCCCGTTCAACAGTAACGTACGCCTACACCAAGCCCATAGAAATTCTGCACTCATGTCAATGAAGTTTTGTATCCTCAGCCATCACCTCCACTTCAGTCAGCCAGGCAACATCAACACTGCCACTTCCCCTGCCTTTCACCACTCCTGGTGTGAACCCATGTTTCCCTCTTGTGTTCCGCCCCATACAGGCTTTTCAGACACTCATCTTACTTTTCGAAGTGTGGCAAAAGGCAATTTCAGGGGGTCTTTTACTCTCCTGAGGTTTTCATGGGGGGAACTTCATCAAAATACTTCCTTTTTCAGAGGTTACTGCTACATGCCTAGAAGAAAAGGCTGAGAAAGAGTGAAGATCTGAGGAACAGATCTGTTTTTTACCGAGGAAGGACAGGGACAGGAGAACTCAAATTTTCAGACTTGCTAGACTATTCCTGCTCTACTATGACAAACGTTCTGGGAGTTTCAGAGAAGGAAGTCAAAGAACAGTCCCGGCTTTCTTAAGTAGCTTGGATGAATGACTTCTCTTTCCCAGGGGGCAGCCAGGGAGGGAATCCCATAACCTCAGGCCCCTGCAAAAATACTACATTGAAGGTTGTAATCACATTAATAAATTGGGACACCTAAGCAAGCTCTCCTTGAAACAAGATGACAGGTAGCTGACTTAGCAAATTAAGATCCCAAATGATAAAGACTGATGAACCAACTTGCTCAGAAAAGCTCTAGTAGGCATAAGTTTAGGAACAGCTAAACTCTGATGTCCCTTTTCATGATATACTATAATGGTGGAAGAATCTAAACACAATCTAATAAAGTAATTGGGTTTTTTTACTGAGGTTTTTTCACCACCTTTTTGCTTCTCAGGCCACCCACTTCCTCGAAGAGCTAACACTGAGCACTTCATTCACGTACACAGGCATGCAAGCAGTAAGTGTTGCTCCACACTGAATATCAGAGCTTCATTATTCCAAATTCAGATGACTCCTCATACAGGGTCAGAAACAACGGCTCTGCAGTTTATCATCAAGCAGTGTTCAGCATTCAGTGTCTAATACCTTGAACACTTAAAGAAATCTATAACAAGGCAGAAAAGGGAGAGGGCAGGTGGAGGGTCATCTTCAGTCATAAAACTTCTTCGTGTTGTAAAAACCTATCTGGAACCTGCATTTAAATAATAACTGAGAAAGTTACGTCCAGTCTCTGGAACTTCTTTGCCCTAACTGTAACAGATCTGAGTGCAAAGGAATTTTTATCTGCTAGTGATCTTGGCATGAAATTAGATTTGGAAAATGTCTAGGGAGTTGGGGTGATTTTTTTTTGGGAGGGGGTGGCTTTGGTTTTGGTGTTTTGTTTTTTTTTCAGTTTTCATCTAACAGTAAACCTTTTTATTTAATATAGAATACTGAAGGGAAATAAAGATATTAATAATATGTAATCAAATCGTATCTACATATGAAATAGTTAGCCATCTTCAAACTTCTTTACACAATAGATTTACTTCCTATGTTCTTTTAAAGCTATTGGAATGTGACCCTAGGGCAAATAACAATGAAAAGCTGGCCAGTATGAAAATGCTTTCACTGTCTTACTTAGCATCACGGTCAAGAAATAGCTACACTGGCATCCTTGCCAACTAGGTTCATATGTCAACTGCTACTCAGATTATTTGGAAGCAACAGCCCAAAGAAGCTGTCCTAGTAAGGACTGCAAATTAGTGGATCCTTATTCCTTGTTTCAATGGAGTACAGTATGAAGAATTAAATGAAATAAAACTTGGGAAACATCACTGCTATATAGGCTTGGAGCAATGTAGCGTCTACTTAAATTTAACAGATAGTTTTCTTTAACGTGTTTGATCTGAAAACCATACACAAAAATTCTTAGTCCTTGCTTCAGTTGTAGTGGCATTTCTATATTAAGAGTGAAAACTACAAGATCTGTTTCACAGCTTCATGTCCCCTTCCCAGCTCCAGCATACATAGGTAGCTCTGTTCATGGAGAAAATATGAAGGCGCAGGTCCCCTTTTTGGACCCATTTACAAGAATGTGTATAGATTCGTGTAAGCTCTTCCACCATGCCCACAAAAGGCTGTTTGAGAGACAGAGCACATTAGCTTAACACCAAACCAAGCTCATGTGTGGCCAGCTCTGAGAATAAGCAGAGCGAGCCCGAGTCTGTTTGTACCTTACATCTGCCCCAGAGGATGGTTGGTAGAGAGAGGATTAGAAGAAGTGCTGTGCCAGCTCCCCTAGCCAGCGCCTCCCATCTCAATTCACCACTTTCCTCCTGTCCTTTACAGGATCAAAAAGATGCTATTTCAGATTTGAGTTCTTATTAACAAAAGATATGTATATCCTTCTTTTGATCTCTTTGGATTTTAACCTTCAGTTCCTGTCCTCCCACACATCCCATTTCTGCATGATGAAACCATGCCAATTCCACTGCAGAAGACTTTTGCACTCCTACAGACCAGAAGCTAGACATGCACTTCGCAAAGGTTAAAATACTTGAGCTGAAGTGATCTTACTACCACTAACACAAATACAGTATTCCAAATCAGATTTAATAAAATTGTTGAGAATGAACAAAAAAACAGTTCCACCCCTCTATGGAAAATGAGAATGAATGCTCTGGGACAAAACCCAGCAAGGGTGCCCTTCTAAATTGATGGTGTTATGGTACAACGTGTTAAAAGAGTAGCATAGAAAAGCAAGTATTCTACAGCACTGAAACACATGCAAAATATTCTCACTGAATTTGTCTCAGAATTTAAAAGATCAAAGATAAAATTATTTCAGACAGGATGCTCCTTTTCCAAACAACATGCTTAAGACTGTAAAAAAAAATAAAATACCCGTTTCAATTAAGATTTTGGCACTGGCTTTTGAACATCACAAGTTTGTTAATTTTATGTAAAGCAAAATAAAATTATATTCTCAATGGACTTCAGCAAATTAAATGAAAATATTTCCAGCAGCTAACTTGAAAAGGGATATCATTAAAGTGCTGCATTCAATCTTATCTGTAGTTACCACTTAAACTTCTAGTCACGACACACTCATTCAAAACAAAACAGCAGATTGTAATGTGGGCTAATATCTGAAGGCATTTCATGATCATACGCTGAAGTCTAAATTTTACATGATCACTAGAGAGATTACCTTTGAACTAGTCACAAAAGTGTTTTAATTTCTTTGTTCTGCCTATGAATTAGCATGCAGCATTGGAAAATTTAATATGATTTCTTTCTGCTTACTGTCCTTGACTAGTTAGCTAAAATAAGATTCAACACAAAACTGGAGATCCTTTTCCCTTCTAATAGGAGTGCGGGCTGAGGCAGAAAAAAGATCATTCAACTATTCAAATTACATAGCTTTCAAAATTTACTGCCCAAAAATCCCAGGTTATGAACATGACAATTACATCCATTCTTGTTTTGTGGCATTAGGACTATGATTTTCCTCTGTTTGTAACTAGTAGCACTGATGCTTCGATATGTTGTTAAATGAAAAAATTGCTTTGACACTTGTCACTACATCTTAAGCTAGAAAATGAGTGTTGTTCTTAATCAGAACAGACAAAAGTACTGTACTGTTTGATGAAAATTACAATTTCTAACTGGCTCTATGTAAACCATTCTAACCTAATGCCAAGTCCTTGATGATAAGTGCTGCTAGGAAACATTATTGGGCAGCTCTGTGCATGCAGACGGTTAATTATGACTTCAGTGGAGAACAGTTCATGAGATTATGTACACTTACAATGCAATTAACTCTTGTTTATCATTTCTTACATATCTGCAATATTAGTATACATGTGGAGCACAGATACTTTGCATATCATTTTAACTTTTCTGTTCAGAGAGGTCCAAAGCTATAAGGACTTGTATGCCTTTTCTTTTTAATAGGAAAAAAGGAACTAAATCACAATCAGTTTACAACCCAGCTTTGTCTCTGCCACTTGCTTTTATGATTCCATATATAAAAATTAGCTAGATTTGTGCCTACTATAGCCACCTGCTGAAATTTCAACACCAAAATAAGATCTATAATTGGATACACAAAAACAGAAGCTCTGAAATTACAGCACAACAGGCCCAAAATTTGCAGCAGGGATAGTGGAATTCTGCAGCAGTGTTTATATGTGGCTGTCAGCAGTTGTACACCCACAGAATCTACTATTAGCAGTAAAAAAAGGCCAAGAAAAAAAAAAATCCCTCATACACAACCTCCTACTTTTAGCAGCTCTGATTTTCTTTGCCCTTGCAAGAGCTTTTCTCTGTTCCCTCCCCTGCTCCAAAAGGAGCGTATGGGCCCTATGCTGTACAGAAGAAACGCGCAGGCTACCACCATCTTTTCCACAGCATGTTTAGGAATCTAGGTAAAGGGGAGATAAGAACATTTAATTCTTCAAGGCGTCCCCAAAATAGGGCTGAAAAACACTGTCTTACAGAGTAAAGACATAATTTTTAGTTAATTTGTTTTTTTCTTTAAATAGAATCCACTTACATTTATTAGCATCTCATATTTCTGTGATTATTAAAATCCATACACAAGGCACAGGTAGAGAATGTTCTAGTCTCTTTTTCATGCATAACCTTAGCTTGTAGTTTTATTCACAACTTAATACCTTAGCCTTTCATTTTTTAATCTCCCACTGCAGTACTTACTTACCCAACAATGCTCCTTGTACAGAAGGAACATGGTGCTGGCACGTCACAGCACTCTGCGTTTGATACTGGAGACACATCCAAAGCTCAGGCATATTCTAGATCTTTTCCACAGCTGTTCCAGGTGGTCTCAAGAGTACAAGAGCAAACTTTAAAAACCTCAGAACAAATTTCATCCCCAATGTTGATGCTGAGCAGAGAATTGAGACAGACATCTAGAAAATACCATGTTGACCACGAAGAGCTCTGATATGACTCAGAAGAGAAAGACAAACCTACTGCAGGCTCTCTTGAATTTAAAGCCCTAACAGAAAACATCATGTATAGATTTTATTTTTTTATGTATTCTTTTTGTATGCTCTTCGAGAAAGAGACACAAGTTTACCTTGTTTGCTTTTCACCTTAGAAACTTCCAGAGTCAGAGGCCTTTATTTGTTCTGCTGAACGTAACTGGCAATAGACTCTGTCATGAATGCTCACACTTTATTTGCAGAGGTGGGGCAGAAAAACATCAGCTGCAGAGCTGCTGGCTTCAACCGATGGACAGCAATGGTGCCCACAGTCCAGGGCCCCCACAGGTGTTTTCTGCTTCCCTAGAGTACAACCTCCTTCTCTGATGTCTGCTTTTTCTCAGGAGGCAGAGAAATCAGCCAGAGTTGTCAACAGGGCGAGGCAGAACTGGTAAAGTTATTAATATTATTGATGCTCCCCTTTCTGCCTGTCTAGTCAAGGAGGTGTTGACTGGGGAGCTGCTCACACCATTGCCACAAGGACTGAGAATAGCTCTGACCCACAGAAAATATACAGTGCTCTGGGGCTCTTGCTTCTCTCTCTCCCCCTGGTCCCAGTGAGAAGCAATGGCCTGTAGTTCCATATGCAATTTACAATAGTACAAGGAACATACAAGATCAAGGAGGACCTGTGAAGCTGAGATGGGACTGTGAAAATAAAGTTAGTGAACAGAGGCAGGGAAGGACAATTACAACTTCAGAACCTGAATGAAGCTGCAAGATGCATATGGGAAAGCAGCATGCCATATGAATGTCTGTCCTATCACTTAGTTACATTGCCCAGAGAGGGCTCCTATAATAAGCATCAAAAGCACTTCACATTGTAAACCTGAGGAAGTCAGTAACACTAGCTAACACAAAAACACACTAGCTAACTCAGTAGAAGCTGGGAGTTCAAAAATGGAAGAAGGTTTATTTTATACTGTTAGCATACACAACAAGGCAGTATGAATATGGGGGACTGACAATGCTATCGTTAACATGTACTTGTGAGTCTTTCAGTATGGCCGTGGTAAGTAACTTGGGATTTGTAACATAGTGGGTGTGCTCTAGCACAGGCAAGTGCTATTAGGAGGTTCAGCATGTCTGCTTGGGGCCTCGGTAAGAAACTATTTACTTAATACATCATATGCTTCTGAGGAATCTGATCCTATGCTTCATGGACCTGCTTTCTGAATGCTGTAATACTTCCCTCACATCTCAAGTTGGACCAGATATAGAGAAGTCAGCTCTAACAAGCTCATCAAACTACTGTTTTGGTGGGGTTTTTTCTTAACTTAGTAGCATTTAGTAGGTTTCTCACAAATCTTCAGCCATGGTAGCTTTTATATTACTTATATGGAAGCTTAAGCCTCTAATGTATTTCTTCACCTTTGCATCAGTCAGATGGCACAGCAACTGTCAGTTACTGCAGCTTACAAAAAGTACATTTTAAGCTATAGTAACTGTCTGAATAATTTATGAGTCCTAATATCTTAGCAGTAGCAATCTAACTTCAAAAATTACTTCTTTTGATTTCTAGGAAAACCAAAGTATTATCATGGCCATGTATCAAAAACTGTATATTAGCTTAGAGATTTACTACATTGCAACTTTGTTCTTTCTCTCATTTTGGACCTCATTGGACCCGTTCCATGTGTTAGATGGACAATCAACATTGCTCACTATGCACAGCTTATCAAGGAAGGTAAATTTGCTATCAGCACATTTTCCATTCCACACATTGCCATCTTTGGCCCACCCCCTTTCCCCCTCCTTCCACCCTCCGAACTCACAAAACAGTCCTGTCTCATTCCCCACCATCCTGCTCACCATGATATTTGTGCTTCCCAGCTCCCTATTAGTACTCCTCCTTTCCACCTTGCAGCGGCACACTTGTTCTAGCTGCCTCATTTGCCTTTGCCCTGCTGCAGCAGACAATTTAGCCCAGGATCCTGTCCCCGAGAGTGACATTAGGGGATGCTATTTAGAAAAAAACAAGCAAGCCTGACACTGCCGGCAACCCATTCCTCTAAGAGTCCCCCAGCCTAATCCTTTAGTATCCATTTATTGACCTGTTGTATGTGATTTAATCTAATCCCTTTTGAACCTGTTCTACAAACCCCTTACAGCATGTTCCAGAAGTTCACTGCCTGCTGTGTAAAACTCCAGGGCTTCACATAGCGCCAAGACGCTGCCCTCTGTCTTGTTATGATGCCCGCCATTTTGCTGGTTCTTTGGACTGCTGCAACTACACATTCAGCCAACAATTTCAGAAATCTCTCAACTGACTCTGAGATACTCCTTTTGTGTTGCAATTGTTTGTTCTGAGCTTGGCATTGTGTGGGTATAGTTTAGATTATTTTTACTTAGATGCATCATATCACTTACCTATTCTGAAGCTTGATCTCCCACTTTCCCTCCCTGGCCCCCCAGCACTCCATAAGGCCCTGCTGGAGATCCTCACTATTAGTACACCACATTTGATTTCTGAAGCAAGCTTAGCAACTGCACTCTTGGAGATTTCAATGTTTATCTCCTTCTGTGACTCACTGATGGCAATTCCTGAGGATTCCTCTCTTGGCACTTTTTTTTTTTTTTTTTTAAAAATCCAAGAAGTGACTGACTACTATTACACTTAGACTCCATCATTTGCTTCTTAATCTTTAAGTGACTTGCAGTCCACAAAATAGCCTTTTCCTCAACCCTGTAGTAACTTGATTTCTTTCATCATTGTTACAAAACCTTCTCCTGAGTCTTTACTGTTCCTTCCTTCCTGGAAGAAGGGGGTAGGAAGACACTACAGCATTTTTTCTCCTCTTCGAGCCTGACCATAGTACTCAGGTTTCCTTTCCAGCCCTCTAACTCAACTTCCTTGAGCGAGTGAAGCACAGAGCAGCAAAGCAACCAACCTGTTGCTGCCTAAGGAACTGCGAGATTAACAAGGTCAGTGTCCTGGTTTGAGGAACACAGGACTAATTTCTCTTTCAGTAATTTACTTTTCAGTAAGGTCTCTTCTAATGCTAGGGAAAACTACATTTTTAGAAGAGTCTAGTGTCTGAATTTGTGAAAATATTTACTTTATAGCCAGCTATGGTATGTGGGTTTCAAGGTCTCAGTGTTTTCGAGTAAGCCAGGTACAGGGATGGGGAGGAACGAGACCCAGGAACTTAACTCAAGCTGACTAACAGGATTATTTCATGCCATGAACGTCACATTCAATATAAATTAGAAAGTTTGCTGAGGAGTTTCTCTCCTATGATGACTGCAATCCTAAGAACTTCTTGACCCAGTGCTGGACACCTGAGGCCTTCGCTTCCTCCTGAAGCTGCAGCACTCGCAGTGTCCAACATGTGCTGTCCACTGCTGGGAGTGCACAGCTTCCCACTGATGTAACTGGCTGAGTATAATCCTCACATATTTTATATGGGTATTAGGACCAATATTGGCTTTTTAGTATTATTAATGTTAATTATTTAGTCTTATTCTATTAAATCTGTTTATATTTCAACCCCCAGGTTTCCTTGTTTTTTTCCCCCAGTTCCTTTTCCTGGGTGGGGAGGGGTCATCGGGCAAGAGAATAATTGTCTGAACAACAATAAATTGTTGCAGGTTCCTCAAACCATAACAGACAAGAAACTGAACCACTCAGACACTTGTCCCTACTGGCACCTGAGGAAACATTACTATGTTGTTAGAAGATGCTATCATCTTTCCCTCATAGAAACTTTGATCATTGGCTCTATTTCAGGCAGTGCAAATGGGACAGACAGACAAACTGAAACATTTATTCTCACCATAACTGAAACATCTTCTCCTATTATAAAACTTGCATCAGCCTTCACAAAAAGTACTCATAAGATCATGCAACACTACATACAGATAATATCAACCCCACCTTGTGAGGACACATATGACAATCGTGCATGGTTCAAGGAGTCCTGACAAAAAGTTTTATTATTTCAGGAAGAAATTTTTAGGAAGTCTAGCCATGCAGAGACAGCTCTGCATCGCATGCAGCGGAACTGAATGCTGTGGCTTGTGGGGGAAGAGAGAACCATAGAAGCAGGACAGGAAAGAAGCACTTGGATCAGCATTTGTTGAGAACTAGTAGGTGGAAATCTGTTAACTTGGTAGAGCAGCAAACGTGTTTTTTTTCCACAGTCCTGTACCTGTAGAGTCAAATCCTATCTGACCCCTTTTCCAAGAGGAATGACCTGACTTTGTCAGGAGGAAGTGGATGTCATCAAGACAAATACATTTCTTTCTTCAAGAGACTGAGACCTTTCCTTTAAGCTCAGAGGGAATCATACTATGTCTATGTTGTTTTTTGCCTTTTGGTCTGCTAAAGAAAAATTATAGGTACAATATCCACTGAATGTATCTGAATATTCTTGGCAGTGTTATTAGTGAGATGATGAAATGCCAGAATTCTCTGTAAAAGCAATGCTTGAAGAAAGAAAATGTTAAAAAGGATGATAAACAGTGTTTACATCCTTAATGAAATTGTGGCAGAGTCTTGAGAAGAGTGATTCTTTTCTTCAGTGGTCGTCTCTTATCACGGCTTCATCCATTTGCTTTGTTTGTCTGTTAGCCTCAATTGTGATATGCACTTGCTGCTTGGCTGGCTAGATGACCTCAGCTACAATAGCTATGGGCAGTGGAAAAAAAAGTCAGGAGTTTATAATGCCGCATCCTCTTTCTGAAATGCCAGCTTCAATTTGCTTACAGCCAGTGGTTCAAATACATACAGCACATAATTACTCTTTAAAGAGTTAAAGCATTACAGTTGAGAGACAAGTAAAAGAATGCATTTAAAAAGAGGAGGGAGCTATTCCTGTGAAACAGTCACTGCTTTCAGTTCCCACTGGGAAACAACAAAAATTTCATCTCTCCATAACTGGTGTCACTCAAAGATGCAGATGCTGAGCACCTTGTAATCTAAATCCTACTTCTTTAGTCCACAAGATATTCAAGCATGTAGTGTCCCCAGCTTACCTCATTATGTACAGCCACTACAGCACCCGAAACTGCCTGTCATACCACTGTTATATCACATCTCATTTCCTTTAACTTTTTTTTTTTTAAATAACTGTAATAAGGCTCATTTGGGTGAGTAGTAGTTTGTACTTGAGCAGTTAGATGAAATTTAAGATTGTAACAAAACCTACAATGCATCAGAGCTGGCATTCATAACAAACACTGTTTAGCAAGAACATTATTATTTATGGGGAAAACGGTTCTGAAAATAAACTCCTACGCATGTTTAATGTCTTCTTCCCTTTATTTTTATTCTATGAGGCAGGAAGGATTTAGAAAAACAACACAACCCAAAACAATGAAAGACAACTTCATGCCCTGTAATGACTAACTATATGAAAAGTTGCTTCTTAAAACAAACAAAAAAATCCATTCAAGGGTTTTTCAATCTACTGTATATCAATAGATAAAACATAACAAAAATGTTCACTAAGAAGGAATCTTAAATTAAATTTCAATCTAATAAAGGCCATTTGTCTTCTCAATGCCTCATATCCTGGAATGAAGAAAACAATGTAAATTCTCTTCATCATGACCCTATTTTCATTTCTTATTTGATGATATATATCAGATTATTGAATTTTACAAAATGATGAGAAGATTTGACATGTGCTTCACTCTGCAAACTTTCATTATTTTTTAAAAATTATCATATTTGAATATGCTCAAGTTTCAAATGAAGTTGAAGTATTTCTTTAATTAAGGCATTTTAGCTCTTGCAGTTAACTGAAAGACATCTGTGCAGCCTGATCTAGGCTGTGTTTTTATTCTTTGTCCCATAAAACTGCAGTGATGTGCGTACAGGTCACCCCAGAAATCACAGATTGCTCTTTTAAAGAACGAAGCAGATACATGGAGTATGACATTGCTTTTAAGCGGAGATGTACATCCAGATCATAGAATCATTTTGGTTGGAAGAGACCTTTAAGATCAAGTCCAACCATCAACCTAACACTGACAAGTTACCACTAAACCATGTCCCTAAGCACCACATCTACGCATCTTTTAAATACCTCCAGGGATGGTGACTCAACCACTTCCTTGGTCAGCCTGTTCCAGTGCTTGATAACCCTTTTCAGTGAAGAAGTTTTTCCTAATATCCAATCTAAACCTCCCCTGGTGCAACTCGAGGCCATTTCCTCTTGTCCTATCACTTGTTACTTGAGAGAAGAGACCAACCCCCACCTCTACAACCTCCTTCCAGGTAGTAGTAGAGAACAATAATGTCTCCCATCAGCCTCCTCTTCTCCAGGCTAAAAAACCCCAGTTCCCTCAGCTGCTCCTTGTAAGACTTGTTCTCTAGACCCCTCACCAGCTTTGTTGCTCTTCTCTGAACATGCTCCAGCATCTCAATGTCCCTCCTGCAGTGGGGGGCCCAAAACTGAACACAGTACTCAAGGCACAGCCTCACCACTGCTAAGTACAGGGGGACAATCACTTTCCTAGTCCTGCTGGCCACACTATTTCTAGTATAAGCCAGGATGCTGTTGGCCTTCTTGGCCACACTGCCGGTTCATATTCAGCTGGCTGTCAAACAACACCCCCAGGTCCTTTTCTGCCAGGCAGCTTTCCAGCCACTCTTCTCCAAGCCTGTAGCACTGCATGGGGTTGTTTTGACTCAAGTGCAGGACTCGGCACTTGGCCTTGTTGAACCTCATACCATTGGCCTCGGCCCATTGATCCAGCCTGTCCAGATCCCTCTGTAGAGCCATCCTACCCTCAAGCAGGTCAACACTCCTGCCTAATCTGGTGTCATCTGCAAATTTACTGAGGGTGCACTTGATCCCCTCATCCAGATTGTTGATAAAGATACCAAAGAGAACCACCCCCAGTACTGAGCCCTGGGGAACACCACTTGTGACCAGCCATCAACTAGTTTTAACTCATGAGATCATGAGCCTTGATCCCTAGTTCTCCCATACACAATGTTCCCCTGTATTTCAGTACCCAATGGAACTGTGGAGTGCAAGCTCCTTGGATTTGGGACTGGAAATACTTATTTTGGCTGTCAGTCAACACAGACGCCAGAATCCGCTTCATATATGCGTTGCAAGATGGTAAAACTTCAGAAACTTGCTGTATTAACAGGAACACCAGGCACTTCTATTGCACATTACTGCTTTCTGTTTGCAAGAGAGAAAATGGGACTTGTTTGAACATCCTGTTTACAGTCTGCAAAAACCCATAACCATCCTTTTGAAACTAACATCTGGTAAGAATAGCTAACTTATCTGCTGTTCAACCTGATAATGCAATTATGTGGAAAACTGCAATATACTGGGTAGATATTCTAAATTACATTTTTCATGATAAATAAAAGGAAAAAGCAAACAATGTGACAGTACAAAATGCCAGGCATCATTCAATCTCCTCAAACCTATCTAGACAACATTTAAAAGCCAAAAGCTATATTTAGGTCTATGTGACAATGGCTTCTGCCCTGTAAATCCATGATTTATTACTCCAGAGGATGGAGTGCATTTTGCCAAGGGAATTCCCCCAGTCAGTAAATACCTCTTAAAAAATGGGCAGTACCAGTCAAGACCGAACACCGGCGGGGGTGGTGGTGGTGGAGAGTATGGGGAGTATGTGAGTGCAAGTTATTCTAGTGAGACATATCAACTCAATTTCAGTTGAGCCTCACCTGCAGTTTACAGCTACTCTTCTTTCTCAAAAGTCTTCAAAGGGGTAAGCATAATGAATATGTTTTCCCTTCCCCTTGATATATATAAGTGGATTAAATAAAAAATAAAAAGCCTTTTTTGCACTAACAAGTGGTTAGCATTAATGGAAGAAACACCTCACCAAAGACTGTATTATCACAAAAGAAAAGCAACACACTTATCAGAGAAGTTTGAAAAATATTGTGTGCTACTTCTGACTAGACCTAAAGCTCATTTCCACAATTCATGGCAGTATGATACACATACACCTAGATATGCATGCCAATTTTGAACAGTGTGTATGCGTGTTGATACATATTCACGTACTGACATATTCACACACTCTCTCAAATACATACACACAGACACACACACATTATATACAAGAAAACCATGAGGAATCAATCGGGGAAACTTCATACAATCATTCACTATGGCATGGAGACTGCAGTTAATTGATAGTCTTCAACATGGTAGTGTGATTTTTTTTTTTTATTATTTTTTTTTAAACAGGCTATTTTAACACAAAAACTTCTAAAATAATTCAGTTTTACCAGAAAAGAACATTTCAGCAAAACAGCTTACAATCCCTGAGGAATCTGGATAAGCTACATTTCTATGAAGGTTTGCCAATACTGTTGCATTTCAGGAGTGGTGCTAAGATAAGTAGGGAGGCAACTATTTTCCGCAGTTAAATGCCAGGCTGAAAAGCACATTCCATGCAGAGCACTGCATAAACCAGAAAGGCTCCTTATGAGTGCAATATTCAGATTCCACTCTAAATATGGTAAAAACAGAACTGAAAAATAATAGAAGTAAGTTGAAGATATATACTACGGGCTTTGACTTTTTCAAAAAGCCTCAATTCAGTCTTTGGGTTATGGGCTCGGAGGTTTGGTTTAGGTGTTTTTGTGTATAAGCACAGGTTTTGATTGGCAGCAAATATTTTAGGCATAGTAGGATATTAATTGCTTGACTTGTGAGATATCTTAACACTATATAGGTGTCTTCAGTTAATTTAAGTTGCAAAATTGCCACTGCAGTTAGGCCTATCACAAAATTAATTTTTAAAATCAAATCAATAATGAACTATGGATAAAATTACACACTCATCAATATGGAAGTTAACCTACTTAACATTTATATTCCTTAAACAGATAGTTGGCATGTGCCTTTCCTATGAATATTGACAGAGCAGAGGGAAAACAGTTACAAGATTTCATGGTTAATACTATGGCAGATGATTTTGACTGATAAATCAAGTTCTATACATGAGATCTACCTGTTTCTCTACCTGCTTTCTACCACATCCTGTGACATGTCACATCTGTCTGCCTCAGCATCCCCAGAAGGGAAATATGCATTCGCCTCAAAGTACTGTGAAACTGAATCAGTTGTGAGCTTCATATAATCTAGACAGTATCAATGTAAGTGGAAGACATTCAGCACCTTGCAGCGTGTGGTAGTGCCTTGCAGGATCAAACCTAACTGTACGGCTCTTTGAAAATCAAATACCGGGTAACCAAATGTAATCTATTTGAAGGCAAAATTTACCTTTAAAATTGAAAAGAGAAATGCTATGTATACTTACTAATATTTGTCAAATCACCACCTATGCCACTGGTTTTCAGAACAGCAATCATGGTCATATCTCCAGATTTTCAAATGGTACTAAAATTAGAGTCAGAGAAAATAACGAAGAATAATACAATCAGATTCCAAAGAATTCGGATCATTTGGGTAATTAGACCAGCAGATGGTAAATGCAGTTCAGCGTAGAAAAATGTAAAAAAAAAAGTTGGTGTGGGAGTATGTGCTAAATGGAACAATCATATAGTGTGACGATTAAGAAAAAGCGTTATTTGTGGGGAAAGAAGTTAAACCATTTGGGGTGGGGGGGGGGGGGGCATGACAACATAGTAGGACATAAAAAAAAATTAAAAAGGAAATAGCAGAAAGCACTTATTAGAACCTACAAGGCATAAAGTATGTGAACTATTTTTACAATCGTGAGATCCAGCCAGGAAGTGATTTAATTAGGTAACAGGACCAACTAGCGTGAAAGCACAAGTATAAGCAGAAGTATGCAACACCTTACAGAATGTGTTTGGCATCACACAGTATCAAATCCAAAGTCAGTAAAGTTCCTTGAAGATCAAGTACACTATGCTATAACTAAGGTCTTTTCAAGCCACAAACAAAACCAAGCCTAGATAAAGCGAGAAACTCTAATTTACCTGATTAACAGTCAGTATCTCAATGAAGAAGCAACTTAAGAGACTTCTCAGTCTCCCCATTGGAGTGAGTGGGTTCTGTGTAACACCAAAAATGCAAGTTCCTCATCTAAACTAGGCAGATCAAAGACTGTAAATGCAATCGTAATGACTACACTATCAGCTGTTCTAGAGTGAGTGTCCCTATTCTGTTGTAAGGCAAGGGTCCCTTTACTAATACACATTTCTTCTAAAAGGTTGGAAATTTAATTTCCATTAAAACTTGGAAAATTCACAACCAGCTGTACTAGTTATATACATCATGGATCACCATGGCACAAAAATAATTCATGTAGAAATAAAACCTTGGTCCTACACACTGTGTTGCCCAAAAAGGGTATAATACAACAAACAATGATGGCAACAAAGAGTAGAGTAATCAGATCTGGGATGCAGCTATGTAAAAGTATTGCAGGGTTGTCAGTTCTGGTACAAACTGGTCCACTTAAAAATTAATATAACACAAATACAAAGACAAAAGGCTAAGCTAAAAAGAAAGATTTGTGGAGCGTTGACAAATAGGCACTGCTACACTTGAAGGATGTTATTACATATGACCACTGACATTTCAGGACAATGAGAGTTATGAGGAAAAGTACAGGCAGTCATGGCCTATTTTCACTGGAAAACATGACACAGAGACATGACAAAATTGACATTTTTCATAACGACTGTTGTTAGTTATTTTTCACACTAGTAAAAGGCAAAATCTACAATTAAAAAAAAAAGTGTCAATCCTGTTTGTGCTATCAGACCTATTCAGGGGTCCACACAATTGGAGCAGGATTCAAAGTCCAAAACTTAGAAATTACAGAATAGGAATCAAAAATAGGAAAACAGCAGAAGGGATGTAAAAAGCAGGCAGATGGGATTAAGGTATCAATAAATATTAAAAAGCACATTCCTAAACCTAAAATATCATTAGCTCTTCTATTAACACAGCAAAATTCTTCCCTTACACCATTAATTTCCTTTTTCATGTTAACCTGCTAACTTTATTTTGTGCTGGAGCTATCATATGAAAGTGCTTTGAGTGCTTTTCTCTGATTGCACTGGCAGAGTTATATGAACCATTACCTATCATTACCTTTATTTCAAACCTGTCAGTTCTTCCTCTTTGTAGCCAACAAGCTGTAAGAAGGGAAAAAATGCAGTCTCTATCAGATAATAAAACCACCCATACAAAAATGAGCTGAAAGGAGCATGTGAACAAAGGAGAAGGGAGAATGAAGAAAGGCAGAGATAAGAGACTTGATAAATCTGCTCTCTCTCTGCAAAGGACATTCTACTCTCCTGCTATTTAATAAATAAATAAAAGACCTTGCAACACTAACACACAATGAATGCTAGAGCTGGCTTCTGCTCATGACTCTCCTTTCTTCTGCCACGCCTTGGACTTAAAATACCTCAAACATTCCACAAATATTATGCAAATAAAAGTAATATTGATACCACTGCCTCATCCATGGAAAAATGTACATAAATGGAGCTTGAGTACATGAGAGAAGATGCACTTCCCTCAAAGCTGCATGTATCTTATGAGGTGCTTTTCAGTAAATCCTTCATGAGCCGCACAATGAGCTGTGAGCAATTAGTGTTAATTAAATGACCCCCTCTAACTATAGCGCTGCCAGGGACACATTAATGACCTCAAAACGCACTTGGGTTTGGAACTTCTTCCCCCCCGGGTGCATGCCAGGCTGCCTTACCTCTGTAAGGCTGTGGCATGCTCCAGCTGCTACTGCACATGTACGGAATGTCATTCCCATTTGCAGTAACATGCACTGTTCGCCAAACATTGAAGGAAAGTAACTGTTATACAAGAGCACTGCGGATACAGCTGAGAGACTAAAACATGCCAGTAAGCTTTGATTTGCCTGCTCGAAACACCCAGAGAAGCTACGTGCAATTGCAAAGTGATGGTGTACTGACAGGCAGACCATCACGAAGGCAGCCAAGTTAATGCAGCAGAAACATGTTCCAGAAGCTTATTTATCACACTCAATGCCCTGGCTTAGCAGCAAGTCTGCCTCTTAACATCTCAAAAATAAATAAGGAAAAAATAAATAAAAATCTTAAGTAAAGAGTCAAATCCTGCCCCCCTCCCCCCCCAAGTGTAACACCATGAAGCTAATACCAGGAAATATGGTATCCTACTGTCTCTCAAGTAAGGACTTTATTAGGAGGTAGAGAAATACAAAAGATCAGTTATCCCTGTAGTCTGGAAGTATAGTGGAAACCACTGGAAATGACCAGAGGAAATAATGTAACGATGTCATAAACAGACAGCTGAATTCATAGTCATTCCTAATTTGGCCATTATCTACAGACTGAACTGCAAACATTCATCTTGCATATGAACACAAGATAAAGAAATCCAACAGAGGGACAGAAAGACATGCAAGTATCCTTTCAAAGCAAATGCCTCTGGAAAATACTAGATATTCTGTCAAATTGAATTAACTGACAACAAATGCTGAAGTTTAGTAGAGTGTCTAACAACTTTTATCTCCAAAGCGATCCAAAAAAAGAAGATGGAAGTATCTGGGATATGTGTTAAAGAACGAAGCCAGAGCATCTGCCATGGCAAGCATGTTATTAGGCAGCTGGAAGAAACGAAATGGTTGGCTCAAGAAATCTATCAAAGAAATGAACAAACAGAAAACTTAGGGGACTTAACAAAGGATGTGCAGACAGTGGCAGAACACACACAGGGATTGCTGAGCCCAGACGATACCCCAAAGGTCATTTGATGGCACGGAAAGGATTCAGAATCAGATTTCCCATCTTATTTTGAAAATATACCCATGCTCTACAGTCCACATATACACTCCTACTGGGCTGTGATTTACTAATACCTCAAAACTACAAAGCCTCATCTGTACAGATACAGATAATGTTTTTCTTCAAGGTTGTTTTTTGCTTGTAGGACCTCTTCTTCCATCTCTCTTGAATGATCTAGTGCAGATAAAACACAAGACTCAAATCAGTTTAGACTTACGGTTTTGGTGGGGTTAGGGACAGGCAAAGATAATTCCACTGCTTTTCCAAGATCTAGCTAATGGCAGAGTCAAGAATGCTAAGATGTGGGGAGCTCTCTGTGACTGATAGAAAGACGCTCAAAGCAAAGCTGTTCCAAGAGCACATATGGTGCAAGAAAGAGTTCGAAGAATAAAGTTGTAGCTTAAAGCAGAGAAGCGTTATGATGATGGCAGTATACATTTCTTGCAGCTAATATGCAGCTTGTCACAGCTCCTAAAAATCACAGGTTAATATGAAAACTGGAATGTAATAATGATATTGTGCATTCCAGCCAAAACAGAATTCACATTTGAATTTTATTTTCATTTCAATACATGAATATGTTCACCGAAGGCTACAGACTCCAAGTACAAAAGACCCAGATAAGTTCACGTATTTTTATTTAAAAAGAAAAAATCTATTTTGGTGCTTGGATCCAAAAGCAATCTGTGAGAGATGAAAAAAAAACCCCACACCCACTCAGAGGCATGAAGGAAAAGACCTTGGAGAAAAAAAAAGAGAATAGAGAAAGAGGAGAGAGGGAGAAAAGCAATCCCAAAAGCAGGAAGAAGTCTGCAAACTGCACTGCAATGACAACATTGTAATTTGTTCATATTAGGCTTTAACACATGTGAAATTCTGAACACAACTAGACCAAAATGCAGGCTGCTACACAAAAAATTGAAATCTTCAAATTTCCACAGAGAAAAGTTCAAATGTAGCAAACATATGAAGCTATTGTCTGCTGCATTACATACAGTCAGACTCTATCAAGTCTTCTTATTATCACCATTATTTCATTTGAATTACAATTGCACCCATAGCCCAGGGGATAATTTCCAGAGATTCCATCAGTGCTTCAGAGGATTCAAAATCTAAAACAGCAAGCAGCATGCACAGGAAGAATGTGAGAATGTTAAAGCATACCCTTTCAAACAGCAAGTGTCGGCTTCTTCCACCAGCAAACTACCTTGCCAAAAAATAAGACCTATCTAGTACAAGACTTGTATTTTCCCAGGCTTGCTGAAAATCTATCACTATTCATAAACGCCCCTCCTTTAAAGAACTGCATATGGGGAAAATGAGAACTGGCTCAAATTCTAGTAAGGCTCCACTGAATAGGTTTGCTCTCTCATCATACATGGCCATGAAACTGAAGCATCTGATAGACACAAATCTAACATTCTGAGTTTAAAGGAGAGCGTACGACTAGTCAGCAGCTGAGAAATACGCTTTCCAGAAGTGCTCCGTTTGTTAGGGTTCCACTAAGTGACACATCTGCAGCTGCAACACACACTTGCACTTTCTCTTGCAGTCTGCAAAATGGCATAGTGCTGGCTGACAGACAGCAATCAAATTGACTAGCTGTTTCTGGCTTTGGGGCTCATATAGAAGCAGAGATGTTAAAATGCTGCCTTGCAATTAAAACAGAGAGCCCAAAATGCAATGGGTGCAAAGGAATTGTATAAGTGTTTCCTGTGTACTAAGTCTTTCCAACAATTTGACCTGTTTGAAGACAGTGTTGTAGCAAAGTCCCAATTGAGACCAGGGAGCACAAGTTGTGCACATGACACTTCTCTTCTATACCTGTGAATTTACAGCTGGAACGCTAAGTGAGAAAAAACTGATATCAGTCAGATGGACTTGTCTTCTGCAGACTATTTTTGCAAACACAGTGTGCAAAGAAGTGGCTTATGGACAGAAAAGAAAGCCATAGTCATAAATATTGTCACTTATAGTGTTACCATGATGCTTTTGCAACTCAGGCCATTCTCTTAAGTACTATATGAACAAAGATAAAGAAGGAAAAGTCCACTACCACATCTTGAATAAGAAACAGCAGAAGGCAAAAGGGGAAAATACAAGGAAACAATAGGCTAACATTGGTCAGTATGAAGAATAGTGGTCTCAGTATAACACAGCTGCTTACCTGGTGGTAAACTTTTGTAGGCACCACAAATAAAGAAACTTTTTAGAAGGGCTTTGAAGGAGGATAGTTCACAGATCTGCGCCTATTTATGAAATAAATCATAGCATTAGGAAAAAAAAGAGTAGTGTTAGAAGTTTTTAAGTTTGGTGATTGGCAACTGAAGGCAGAAATAAATGTTATAATAATGCAGGAGATGTGATTGGTGGGAGAGAATAGAGAGCTTTGAAAACAAAAAAGACAAACATCTTACATTTAATGTGACAGGTTAGATGGAGCTAGTTAATGAAGTCAAGGAAAGAAGTGTCAGAGGTCAAACTGAGAGCTAAGGAAATTATCTTTCGAGCAGCAGTTATCACTGACACAAGTGGGTCAAAACTGCATTCCCAAGACTAGGCGAAAGGTTGCTGGCATAATCAAGGGATACAAGAGAAAGGTATGAAGATGGCTGGGAGGGAAGACTAAGGCTTCTATTTCAGCTATATTGAGCTTCAGCAGGTGCACAGACAGGCACAAGCAGATAGCAGACTGGCCAAGATTTTAGTTTCATCAGGGAAGCTGTAGAATACCTCTGTATCTTGTCAGCATCCAGAAGGTGTATGCATTTCTATTCAGAAATCAGATGTTCAAAAGATGAGATTCTGACAGACAGAGGACTAAAAGTGAAGCTTTTGGAGATTATGGATATGAATTAGGATGGTTTTGAGAGGACAGGATGAAGATTCAGGAAGTACAAGAAAAGAATTCGGTGCATTCTGCATACTACATAAAAGCCACGACAACACACTAGAAAAGGGCATGTCAGTTGTTGATCCTTATTATTTCTTTGTCTGTGTGAGCCTCACTATCACTCTGCATGCATGTCTGTGTGTGCATTAAAAAACAGAGAGAATGTAGAACCTCAGCTAACGGACTGCTAGCTCTTGACTGACAAGACAGTAACCACTGCAGGGGAAGTGCAAGAGCCTCACCAAGACAAACCAAAGACTACAGATAACACACTCTGCTTGTCAATATTAAAACTGTTTTCTAAATGGATTAGTTAAAAAAAAACCACCACCACAAGAAAAACCACCACCACAAAAGGAAAAAGTTTCAAGTGTCACTTGCCAGTTTCCTACATCCTAGATCTCTTACATGGGCTTTATAGAATCATAGAATGGTTTTGCTTGGAACGGACCTTTAAAGGTCACCTAGTCCAACCTCCCTGCAATAAGCAGGGACATCTTCAACTAGATCAGGTTGCTCAAAGCCCCACCCAACCTGACCTTGATTGTTTCCAGGGATGGGGCATCTACAGTCTCTCTAGGCTAAGACAGTTTCTGGTAGACCAGTACCTCTAGTCAAAAGAAATAAATCTATGCTTACCCTAAAGGACCTCACTATTACATTTACTACCATCCATCATCACTTCTCTCAAATCTTCTTGAAAACTCCAGGGTTGAATGGAAATGCCAGAAGTATCTTGACATCTTCTGATCCATATGAACCCTGACATGCACTCTTCTACCTCTAACATGCTCACCTGAAAAATGTCAAAGTCCACTCTTTTCCCATACCTTCTTGAAAAATTGCATCAAACCTTCCTCAAAAAGTTGTCTTTTATGCTAAAGACTAGCAACATTATATATCTTAAAGGTTTTACTGACCTGCAGACAGATTCAGTCTTTTTGACCGTTTTCAATTTTTCTAAATAAGCAATGAAATTCATCACACAGATGCAGAGAAGGGGAAGAAATACAAGATACAGAAATAATGAAAAAAAACCAAACCATGGTGTTCTGTAGAAGTTCCTAAACTACTGAGTGCATCAGTTGTCAGATAATTAAAATCTCTCAGGCAATTTTGTGGGCTTTGCATCACAAACCCTATAGAACCTAGCAATGGACAATGCAATATCTTCCCTCCCCCCAGCCTTCATCTTCACAGGGTGACTTTGCTCCCAGATCTTTGCAGATATCAGAGAAGTCTTGAAAGGAAAGGTGTAGCCAACAACAGAAGAACGACAGGTTATGACTACTTACAGGAGCGGGACTTTTTCAAGTCCACAGGACCAGTCATAACCTGGAGCCCTGAAGGGGCTGAAAATATCAGCCAATCTGATAGTAATATCATTATTATAATTTATGAAAATTCATGGTGATCAGGTGTGTTATGCTGGTCCTTAAGAAAAGTAAGGAGGAGAACCCAAAGTACAATCTCACCTGAATCCCTGGAAATCATGAAGCACATCCTCTTTGAATACATTTCCAAACACACACAAAAATAAGAAGGTAATCAGGAAAAGTCAGCACTGAATTATTAAGAGTAAGCCATACTTAGTGAACCTATAGATTAGCTAGCTGAAGAAAGAGAGAGTGATGGATATAATCTAAATTTTAGTAAGGCTTTTGGAAGCTGCAGAAATATGGGCTGGAAGAACACACTGTTAGGTAGGCTGAAAACAGGCTGGACTGGTGGCCTCAAAGAGTACTGCTGAGTACTGATTGCTCAATGGTTGGCAGACAAAAGTGAGAAACATATGCCAGGGATTGATACTGAGGTCCATATTGTTCAATAACAGTCGAGCAGTGACAATGAGAAACCAGAATAATGCAAAGTTTTGCACCTGGGGTGGAATAAACCCATGTACCTATATATGATAGGAAGCAGCTGGGTAAATTTCAGCCCTGTTGAAAAGAATCCGTAAGATATAGCAGACACCAAGTTGAACACAAGCTACAAACATTCACTCATAATGACCAAGGCAAACCGAATATGTGACTGTATCAGAAACATGACTAGCAAATCAAGGGGAGTTATTATCCCCCTCTACAGGGTGCTGTTAAAACATCAGGATTCTGTGCCTAGTTCCAGGTGGATATGGAGAATTTGAGAACATCCAGGGAAGGGTCACCAAGATGGTCATAGCCTAGAGAACATGATTTGTAAGGAGCAATTGAGGGAGCTGGGCTTCTGTCATTCAATGAAGAGACTAACGGTTGCTAGAAGGGATACAATGCTAATGGAGCCACAGTCTTCTTGGCAGTAGTAGATGGTATAACAAGCTGTCTTGACCCCAGTCTGCAGCTTTCGAGGTTCCTACTGGACATCAGGAAAAGTACATTGCAAATTTGTGTCCAAGAGCTGCTCAATTTATGCTAGAGATCAACACATTCCCTGGTCAACCTGCCTTGCACCCGAAGGGCAGACAGCTAATGCCACCAACCTTTTTGTCAACACTGAAATTTGTCCTGGTTTTTTCCAACATTCAGGTAAAATATCTCCAACTGAAATACCAAGAAATTTAAAAAAAAAAAAAAAAAAAGCTACAGTAAAAGCTCCATCTGCATAAGGCCTCCAAAACCCTGTACTGACTTACCCTGAAAACTTTTTGTGTAGGGGATGACAGGGAAAAGGAGTAGTTTGAAGTAGAGAGCTTGTCTCCCTTTCTAGGTATCTAGTATGCTGTGAAGTTGCCAAAAAAAAAAAAAAAAAAAAAAGGCTTTGCAGGCCTGAACTGTCATTGCATAGTGTTTCAAAGCCACACTCTGTTCTGTGCTTCCCTTCTAGCCCAGATCTGTGTTTCCCACTTAAAGAAGGAAAAACCCAAGACCCTCTAGTTGTAGCTACTCTGTATGTCTGCAGTCAGTAAAACTGTCGACATCTAAACGCTCATGTAAACAGGTGCATACTTTAGTTCTTTCTCCCATCAACATAAGTATTATTAAGACTAGGGCAGGCAGCAGATTTTTAAAAGGCTTTAGTTATATCAATGGTAAGTTTGAATGGATTTTTAGTCTGCTGTAGTAAGCCAGTAAAATATAATAGCCTCTTAACTGACACATTGTTATCAGTCTTATTATGGCTTTTTTCATGCTTGTCAGTGGATTATGGTAATTTTTTTTAGTCACGGGTCTAATCAAAGTAGAAGACTGAGCTACTGACAGCTCAGGAGAGATATAACTGCTTACATACTGTCATGAAATTCTAACACAGGTAGAAACTGCATCTCTCTCACCCAACTCCCCTCCTAGTAAAACAAAACAACTTGGAACACAGGTTCCTTTTCTACGTCAAACAAAGAAATAAAGTTCAATGCTTTCCTTTAAATTAATGTGGCATTCAGAAGAAGAAACTTTGTTCTTCTAGGCAGCTGGCGTGGTGCAGTTTAGAAATGGTTTTGTGATCAGTACTGTAAACTCCTCTTAGTATTTACGTGTCCAAAATGCCTCCTCTGCTTATTTCTGAGGATCTGGTCAAATTACACTACTACACTGCATGGCAAAGAGTCCTAAGTAAGGTTGAAATACCACTTTCTCATTCAAACAAGCAAGCTGCATTTACTTTATTCTTCAAGGCACCAAGAAATAGCTTTGTGCACGCATTATACAGTGGCTTAGAAGGGGAACAACCAGAATGTGCAAGGTGCGCAGTGTGTATTAGCAGGCATACATTACATGCAATGGATATAATCACACTGCAGTTGTTGGATTGTATCATATGTGGGGGGATTTCTGTTTTCCTCAAGCTTTGTAGGTTTCTACTGAAGTAGATACAAGTACACACAAGATCCCAACATTCAAAGCCTTACAGAGCATAAACCTTTTGCGTTCCAAAAACAGTAGTTCCATTGTAATTTGTACTGAACTTGAGGGGGCCAGATTAAAAACTCTGAAAGCTGAATTTATACATAGAGTTAGGACATAGACAAAACATTGCATGAAAGCAGTTCACATCAGGTCTCTGATAAAAGTAAGAAAGTAGAGGAACTTCCACTTTCCATTCCCTTCAGGCCTACCCCATGTGTCAGTTGCAGTGATGGTTAGTGACCCAATGTATCCATTATAACCATCATTGTGATCAGCAACATATTTCACACTGGCTACTGAAGAACAAGATGATACTAGTACTGATCTTAGCTTGAAACACTAACGTAGAAGTAAAAGGATTGATATAAGAATATAAGCCTGAGATCCCATCTACTAGACTATCCACTGAACACTAAATTTAATAAGTGCCAAAAAAAAAGACAAACCGGAAAAAAAACCCAAACCCAGACAGCAGAGTGGTGGCACATTATCTCACCAGCATTCATCACCACTGACAGTACAAGAGAAAACGTGAACAAACCAACCAGCAATCCAGGAAAGTAACATGCCCTGATGTGGAAGACAAAACCAACAAATTCTTGCTGAAGTTAGTATGAATATTGTCACAGCCTGAATTTCATTCATACACACTTTGCCTATAAAAAACAGTTAGTGTCCTGAAGCTTGATCTGATGGTGAGCGACATTCCTTCAATAAAATAATTTCTTTCTCATGAATCTGTGGGATGTCAGAACACTCTGAGGCACAGAAATCAAGCACTATGAAGGTGTCTAAGAACGAACCTGTTCACAAAATGTCACCTTTCCTGAATGTGGCAGTATCAGTCTGAAGAGAGGCCTTTTACATTTGAGTATTTGCAAGTCTTCTGCTTCTCCTTCCCCCGCTTCTTTTTATTTTACTTGAGTTATAGACTGCTAAAAAGGCTACGATCAAAAACAAGCATGGACAAGTGAGCTAAGGATTTAATCTTCACATAAAATAATACAGATAAGTACTGAAGTTTAAGTGTTGCCTGATACTACATTTGCATTATCTGCAATGGTACAAATCATACTCAACGAACATCCTTACAAAGAAAGGCAAAACATTTAAAAAAATCCAAGTTTGTTTTCTATTGTGCGCAAGCTGAGAAGAGTTCCATTTTTCAAAATCTGTTTAAATTCCTGGCTACTTGAGTGGTCATTGTATTATCAGTCAAGTGCAATAATAACTCCACAGAGCTTCATGAGTCATAGTATTGGATCCAAAGCCGATTGATGTAAAGGTGAAATATTATCTTCTCATTGACTTTAAAAGGTTTTGGGTCAAGCCTATAGCAAAAGACATGAAATGAAACATTGCAAAAACACTTGAAATAAGCTAAAACACTTCTTAAGATTAAAGACAAATAATTATACAAAGCGGAATCTTCAGGACTTACTGCTTATCATTGTCAGATTTAATGCTATTTTCCATAGTTTCTATTCTGCAATGAACTAAGGTTATCTGCAATAAAGATTTCTGTAAGACATTTGTCCTGGTTTCGGTTGGAATAAAGTTAATTTTCTTCCTGGTAGCTGGTACAGTTCTGTGTTCTGGATTTAGTATGAGAATAATGTTGACAGCCACAACTACAACATCAGTGTGTTAAGTAGTGCTTATACTAAATCAAGAACTTTTCGGCTTCCCATGCTCTGCCAGGGAGGAGGTGCACAAGAAGCTGGGAGGGAGCATAGCCAGGACAGCTGACCCAAACTGGCCAAAGGAACATTCCATACCATATGACGTCATGCTCGGTATATAAACTGGAGGGAGTTGGCCAGAGGGCTGGGATCACTGCTCGAGGATAGGTGGGACATTGGTCAACAGGTGGTGAGCAACTGCACTGTGCATCGCTCATTTTGTATATTCTTTTATTATTAATTTCTGTTCCTTTGCTGTCCTATTAAACTGTCTTTATCTCAACCCAAGAGTTTTACCTTTTTTCTATTCTCCCCATCCCACCAGGGTGGAGGGAAGGAGCGAGTGAGGACTGCATGGTGTTTAGTTGCTGGCTGGGGTTAAACCACAACATTTCACTCTGAAATCTGTAACAAAAACTGGTGGAAAAGTTTAAGGATTTGCAGAATCAATTTCATCCATCCTTTTTAACAGCATACTAATTTAAAACACTACTGAATCAAGCTTTAGCATAAACAAGTGAAAACGTAACTTGAGGACAGAAAGGAGTGGAATCCAAAATATTTTCCAAATAAGAGTGATATGGAGTTAGCTTTTATAACTGAAGGAAATGCACTGCAAATAGTACAATGGGGTCCAAATTATATAGGTGAACAAATACCTTCTACTAAAAGCCTTCCTTTTATAGGTCTCAGAATTTACTGTCCTCTCTGGACCTGTCATACATTTATCTCATTCACCATCTTGAAGCATATCAGGGAGGGGGAGGCAGGCAGGGGAAGACTCTACTTCATTCAGTAATCAAGTTCTGTCCAGCACTATGCAACATGAATAAACTTGTTCAAAGCTCCTATCAATACTCATCTTTTGTTTAATTCTATAAAATTTCATCTCATAAATGTATTTCTATCATATGTTAATGTTACTGATACTACAGACTAGTAAGTGCCCAGCAGTGATGGGTGAGATATCAATAGAAGAAAGTATTGCTCTTCTAAATGAAAGCCATGGCAAATACCAAAATTGCAAAATACTGAGATCATAGAAGCATAGAATAGTTTGGGTTGGAAAGGACCTTAAAGATCATCTAAGTTCCAAACCCCCTGCCATGGGCATGGACACCTTCCGCTAGACCTGGTTGCTCAAAGCCCCATCCAACCTGGCTTTGAACACTTCCAGGGATGGGGCATCCACAGCTTCCCTGGGCAACCTGTTCCAGTGTCTCACCACCCTCACAGTAAAGGATTTCTTCCTAATACCTAATCTAAATCTACCCTTGCCCTTTTGCTACACTCCCCGATAGAGTCTCTCCCCATCTTTCCTGTAGGTGCCCTTTAGGTACTGGAGGGCTGCTATAAGGTCTCCCCAGAGCCTTCCCTTCTCCAGGCTGAACAACTCCAGCTCTCTCAGCCTGCCTTTATAGGAGAGGTGCTCTAGTCCTCTGATCATCTTTGTGGCCCTCCTCTGGACTTGCTCCAACAGTTCCACGTCCTTCTTATGTTGGGGGCCCCAGAGCCCAACACAAAGATCTGGGATGACCAGGGATAATATAGCCATATGCCACACTGTAACACACATTACTTGCAAGTTCTGCTCTGGCCACACTGTGCCCCATCTTTTAACTACACTTTTCAGCCTGGCAATTCAATACATTATTTTACATGAACTCAAGTACAACAGGATGACAGCTTGACTGACAAGTAAGTACTACTTCTGCACAGCAATGCAGTAAAATTAACATTTTAAGTTTGCTTTCCCGTTGAGGTATTCTCTACATTCCTAGTGGGGGCACCTGCTAATTTAAGGAGCTGGGAGGTTTAGCTGATGGCATCACATATACTTCTTGGTGATATTTCTCACTACCACCGCAAGGAAAACTACGGGTTGCAAAACTCATTCTAAACTGTCCCCTTTAAAGACAACTGGTCAAATGCTAACACTGCTTTCAAATTCCCTGGAATAGGAACTTTTTTATCCCTCTACTCTGCTACCACCCTATAAGGTTCTGCTTGTAAAACCGGCACAGAATAGGCAATATGATTTATGCTGACTTTGGTCCAAGAAAGGAATAAAAGCTAACCAAAGGATTTGAGGGCTGAAAGATATACAAATTAAATATGGATTCCTTGACACCAACTTTGACTAATGTCTTCAGGGGATCCAGGATTTACTTTTAACGGATTAAGAGTTGGGGGGTTTTTGTTTGTTTTGGGGTGTTGGGCGGAACGTGGTGTTCTTTTTGTTTGTTTTTTTCTATTGTTGGTTTTTTTTCTATTGTTGTTTTTTGGGGGTTAAAATTCAGTAACACAGATCTGTCAGCTTTGAAGGTCACTAGATAAGGACATGACGCTAGACCGTTTTTCTTCCTACTGTTTTCCCTGTACAGCGCACCTAAAATAACAACATCATCATATGCTACTTAGTGGAATTGAATCAATTATATCAGATTGCTGTGTTGTGTTCAAATACATGAAGCCAAATAATGAGCATTTGGTTTATTCTTCACCCTTTTCAGGAAACTCAGTCTTGTGGGAAATTGACAATCAAAATAAAACACTATGTTATAGCCTGTGGGGAGTGCTTCTGTTCCAAAAACAATGCTAAGTACCATTGTCTTTCATCGTGGAGGTATCCCCACCAACATAGGCTACTGCCGATTAGCAGGCAAATACAGAATGAGCCACCTGTATGCCACACAACAGATTTCTGAACAATACCACTTTTAAAGACCCAGAAGTATCAGGCCACAGATGGTGCTTTAAAAATCATCACTAGGGCAATTTATTGCATCTCACCTCAATCTTTATTGTTTCAATTATGCAACAATATATGCAAATCAGTCACTGAATTTCACAACAGGTATAATTCTTTTTTATTAAATCCATGGGATCACAATAATAATAGCAAAAATAAGTATTAATAATCCACATCATAGTCTCATGAGCCTGCATCACCATCTCAGATCTGGGGGATCAGCTGGACAGTGACAGTCAGGATGTCACACATCTTGGTCCCTATGGAGGTCTCAAAATAACAGCTTTTTAGTGACCAAATTACTGAGAAAGGAAAGAGTGTTTAAGTTTTGGACAGTTCCCAGACTCCTGTGACAACTGGTACCACTTCAGTCTTTCCCCTCTAGTTTTTGTTGATTTTTTTTTTTTTTAAATAATGCCCTGCTTAGTGCATTAAAGACTTGCTGCTCTCCTCTCTCTTTCTAAAGTCAATCCTCTGAAGGAAGTCTACACGTGCTATGATCTGGGAGGAGATCATATTCTTTCTATCTAGTCAACTACGGTTTCTCAAGAATTTTGGGCAGAGGAGCTCTTACAATCTATATGCAGTTCAAGCGCACCACCCAGATGGGCAGCGCTTGCTTTCCTGCACAAACTCCAGTCCATTAGAGTCCTCTTTGCTAATCATTTCCATCTCTTTGTTGTTTTCCATACAAAACAACTTTTTAAACACGTGCATATTCTAACATTCAAATCTATGCTCATATTTCAATCCTGTAAGGGAACATTATGAAAATGAAATAGCAAAAAAATTAGCTTAGAAGACCATCACATCCCTAAAATTCTATGAAACAATTTTTGGATCTGACGGAACAAATCATATTGCGGAAATTTTGTGGTCATCACCTCTGAATGCAAGACCATCATATGTTTGCAAAGACAGATTTTTCAAAACAAGTCTCCTCTTCCAACTATTTCAGAGTAAGGGGAAAAAAAGAAAAATAGTACTCAAAAAAGAAATCTTAATGTGCTACTGAGAAGTCAAATGGACTACAACAGCATTAAATCCCAGAAAAATCCCCTAGAGAAGAATGACTCACCATCTAATTTTTTCAATTACCATCATAAAAATTATTTCTGTATTGCAATCATTTCTCTTACAGAGAAAGAGATGGAACCTGCCTTCTCTCAAGCAGAACAATTAGTCTGTTAAGAAAAACTACATAACTTCTAAATAGTAATTGGAAAATGTTCATATCACAAGTTCGTACACTTAGGCAGGAATAATTAACTGCTCAAAGCACACAGTGGAGAACAGCTTGCTAGGTATCAGTTCTGTTGGAAGAATCTAGTGGTTATATTGGATCACAAATATGTATCAAATAATTTTATGTTTCTTTTAGTACCATAAAATAAGAAAAGCAGATGTGCCATTTGTAATCATACATATAAACTGAAATAGAAGTGAAGTAACTCTATTCAGCACAAGTAACGCATCAGCTAAGCTATGGATTCATATCTGTGCATGACATTTCAGGAAAAACATAGACCACATGGAGAGAGTTCAGAGAAGAGAGATGAGGAATTAAAAAATATCAGATATGAAGACAGACAGACACAGGACTATTTAGCTCTAAGACATCAAATGAAAACATACTAGTAGAGTCTTACTGGATTATAAAGGACTGCTGCAAAGAGGAAGGGTTTCATTTGTTCTGCTCATTCACTGTGGATAGGACACAAAGTAGTAGTCTTAATTACAGCAAAAGAGATTTGTGGTAAATATTAGTGTCCTGGTTTGAGGTAAAACAGAACCAATTTTCTGTTCAGTAATTTTACTTTGCAGTTAAGCCTCTTCTAACTAACTGAACTCTCTGAAATTAACAGCATATTGTTCAGACACTGTTCACTCCCAGAATCATAAGACCTGATTATTTATAATTTATGCCAAGGAATGGTATGCAGAGAGGCTCTTGCTTATACTTATTGCTATAACAACCAAGGCCAGCTAACTTTGTTATATGCCCCATCAGAGGGTCAGAAGCAGAAGAGGCTTAGAAGAGCCTTAGAAGAGCTTAGAAGAGCAGAAGAGGGGTCATACCTGCAGGGAGGAGCAGACAGGACAGGTGACCCAAAACTGACCAACAGGGTATTCCATCCCATCTGCCTCATGCTCAGTATAAAAGCTGAGGGATCAAAGGGTCAGTCTCTCTTTCTTCAATAGCCAGCATCCGAGAAGGACTGTCTGTTCATCTGCCTTTGATCCCTATCCGTGCATTCCTGAATCCAGATTGAGAATACAGTTCCCGTCCGTTACTGAGTCCAGTTTGGGACCTTCCCAGTGCTGCCAGTGACATGATCGTCATGCTGGGAGCTCGATACTGGATTTGTATATATTTCTTTATTTTCTTTTTATTTTATTAATATTTCATTAGTTTAGGTTTTTTTCTAAACTCTTAAGTCTCTTCCTCTCTCTTCCTCCTTTCGCTTCCGGAAGAGGTGGGGGAGAGCATCTGTTGTTCGTTTCAGTGGCCAGTTCCGCCCAAACCACAACAACCAGGAAAAGTTTTGCATTAGTAAAGATAGTGAAGGACTGAATGAAATTGCCTGTGATATAGGAAATATCTACTGCTGGTAGTCCTTGAGAACAGGTTAGACAAACACCTGTCAGGAACACCACCAGAGTACAGGCCCAGATACAGATGACTTCTTGTGATCCAAGAGTATTTCCTGATTCTTTGCATACTCTCCTCCTTTTCAAAGTGTTTTGTAGCACGTAACTGTTAACCATTTTAGCCCATCTCCACTTTCTGGCCTAGAACAGTACAAGTGTTCATTCACGCACTGAAAGCTGTTGCAAGCAGAACTGCCAGGTTTGGGGACTCAAAACCAATGCCTAGTAATAGCTAAAAATTTTCTATTGGATAAAAATCCTATAGGAAAATACCTGAATTTGTGAGGGGAAAAAAAAAAGAATAAAGTAATAACTTAGGAAGTACAATCCGCTGTAAGACTTCTTAAGGGCTGGTAAAGGCCTGAGAATGTTCTTGCTAAACCAAAGCTACACATTTGCGCGGCTGAGAAGCAATACATCAAAGTTGTCAACTTATCCAGTGTACAGTGCTTCATTTCTATTTCAAAAAATTTGAAAAGCTATGTAAATTCTAGGAAAGCATACACATCATCTTACACCTGACACATACATGCATCTACTAATTGTGTTTAGGAACTGAAATAAAGGAAATTAAGAAAGAGAAATTTCAAAAGTGACAAAGCAAGAACACTGCAATATTTGCATGTTCCATTCTTCTCTGTGTTCATTTGTCAAATAAATCACAGCACACCAAACAGATAGCCTGACTCACTTCTCACAGTGTTTAAGAATTTTTTCTTCCCTTACACATGATTTAGCAACTCTAGTTTGTGGAAGGAGGAGGTGGTAGATAAGAGGGAGTTAACGAAAAGGGTTATTAATGGGTAGCACAGTAGCATTAATAAGCATGGGGGCAGATGGGGCAAATACTTTAGTAATAAATAATAGAATTATTTGAAGCATTGCACACTGGCAAGAAGTCTCTGTGAGTCTTTATAAAAACAGCTGTTGCACTACTGCACTGATTAACCTCTTAGCTTCATTATGTTATTTATCTTCCAGTAAGAACTGACAACCAACAGGATGCCTACAGGCTCCAGTAGCATGAATGTTACAAAATTTCATGCAACTATACAGAACAAACATGGCAAGTTAATCAATATTATAGTTGGATTGCTCCTTATGCTTATTTTATCTTAAAATCTTGCTACCTTATAAACTGGGGTTATTTTAATATGTATGTGTCCAGCTGAGTGAATAGTCCCTATTAATATGAAATCTTATGGGACTATTTGTGCAATCAAGGAATTACCCAGGTTAGAAAAGACTGAAGGGTTCTACCCCAAGATTTTTTTTCCTCCATTCTTAATTGTGGAATGAGGTAACAACTGAACACAAACAGTATTATCAGCATCTGGAACTTCATCTACTTTTGTGAAGGACAGAGTCACACAACATATTCATAAGGAGTAGTAATTTACACCTCAATCACACCGAATTGAATGGATGAGTGTGCCATTAGTTTCACATGCCTATGCCAAGGCATAGAATATGCGAATAGCTTGTTCTACTGCTGGAGCAAATGTAGAAGCAACAGAACTGGAATCCTAGACAGGATGGCAAAACCATGACGGTATTTCAGCCAGCGCTCCTCACAGTCCAGCACATCAGCACAAAACTACACTCTGTTGTGGCTTTGCCAATACACCGAAGCACGGACACAGGCCTCATTCTCTGCTGCAGGAGACATGGTGTTTACATCTGGTATACAGGTAGAGAGAACAGCAGATACAGTAAAAGTTGCCTGCCCCCAAGACCTGGTAGCAGAGGTGACAATGCCTCTCTCGCCCTACTAGAGGCTCACTTGGTGACTATATTCAGATTAGATAAGACTGTAAGAGGCCATTTACTTCTCTCTTGCATAAGAAGTGAAGAACAGGTAGGGCACTCATGTCCCCTTTCATAAGGAACTTCCCTAAATGCCCACGTATATACACCCACGTTTCAATAAACCACATTTCCTCTGCTGACTATATTTTTCCTCCACTTCCATTTCAGCCTAGCTGAATGGGTTGTCAGCCACTGTTTGGAGAGCCCTGAATTGTCCCAATATGTAAATTAGACTCCCCTCTCACTTAAATAGTCTAGAGAGCAATTTTCCTGCATTTAAGTCATTGTACCACCCATTACATGGACAATGAATCCAGCTCCAAGTGTTTGCCTATGCTAATGAATATATAACTAATGAAATGAAGATTAATTAAATACTAGTGCAGTGACATAAGATAGGAAGTACAATGAAAGTACTAAATTTTACTAATGATGCATTTATGAAATACGTGAACAAACTCTAAAATGGAAGGTTAAAATGTCTTTGAATGTAGGCATCAAAACCAAATACAGAACTCACTCATTGCCAGCATACAATAGACAATTACTGTATTACATACATAATAATAGCTGTGGCAAGTCAGTAGTTCAAGCAGGATGCAGCCCAAGCCACAAGACATCAGGCACTGCATTCACCAGTTTACTACTAGGCAGCAGAGCAGATACAGGCCATTCATAAAATCCTCTACTGAGCGAACAGACTTTCTGGACTGGATACCAGCCTAGACTACATTAATTTGATATCACTGTAATGACACTGTCATTGTTACACCAAGGTTTGATTTAAACTAGCATTGATGAAAAACAAGCTTCAATTGCACCAGAATTCTGTTTGCTGTCACTCATTATGGGGAAAAAACCAAAACATTCAGCCACGTCTACACGTTGCTAATATAAAGGACTGCTGAGAAGCAATTTGACTTCCATTATAACTTAGAAGAGCATCAGGTTGGTTTTAAATTACATTTTAATCCAATGGTACTTAACCAGTTTGTCTGAAATCCTGCATTGCCAACACTCAGAGGAACACTAATAATGCTTTGTTTCTTCAGCCAAAACTTTACCATCTCTTCAGCTTTCTCACACCAACTTTGGGACAATCTGCTTAGGACCGCATTATCTGAACATGCTTTTCTACCTGGAAAATCCTTATAGGTTTAATGTTCTTTTGCAGGTCCCCCCAAATATATTTCTTTTGCATCATTAATGCTATTGTCACTAAAATTCAGGCCACGGGAGTTCCATTTGTTTGCTGCTTTGCTGTCCTTGGAATGGAGTTTTGGGAAGCTTTCTTGCCTCAGCCTTTATGCTAAAACTGGTATGCATTTGCATTACTGGTCAGTAATTACCACATTTATCTGCACCAAAAAAAACAGAGGTCAACAGAGGTGTACCCTGGAACACTGCTTTTTGCAGTTATTTTCTCACATACAAGCAATGATGCAAGAGGGAACAATGAACCTGAACCCAGACCTACTGTAACTGTGCTGAAAAAGGTAGAAACAATGCTGTAAAATCTGGGTGGAAGATTTATATTACTATTATCTTCTAGATAATTCCATAGTTGGATATGAAAGCCAATATATAAAGCGATTTTCAGCTATCTCTTACAAAATTAATCTCAGAGAAATAGCCCAGTGGACAAATACTGAAGGTCAGATTTTTTTGGTTTAATAAGTAGGTAGATAAATAGCATTAGACAAGCCATGTTTAGGAAGCCTAGGCCAATGGTACTTAAACAGCAATGTGCGAGATGAACATAAACTCTGAAGCCTTAGAGGAGACAGGGTTTCTTGGCATCCTGAAACACCTGGTAAATTATAGTGGAGGATCTTCTCCAGAGTGTAGAGCTTCTGAGAAACTCAAGCTACACAGAGTCTGGGAAGAAGAATCACTGCTGCTTACAGACTGCATTGCTGGGTGGCACTCATGAAACTTGTTGATAAACCTGCTGGGTTCACCTGTCAATCCTAGAAACTCATATCAATTTCAAAACTTCCAATTATCTTTCTCAACACATGCTCTTCTGGCCTGCCCTGCCCCTCCTCTCGTTAGTTACTTCTAGCCATGTAAGGGAAAGCTAAGCTTTTGCTGTGTTCAAATAGGTGTCACTGTGAGAGTTGCAGAATAGATATGAAATTAATCCAAATATTTGTGCGGGATGATACAGCCTGATATCTAGATCCCCGTGTGAAGCCCGTTGTCAAGATCCATTTATAGGTTAAGTTTCAAAGCGCATAAAGGAATTGAAAGAACTCAGAAATACTTGAGTGTTGACTGGAAAGAGCTATGTAGGTACCCGAGTCCGTGTGTGAGTGCCAATGTGAATTTAAGCAGAAGGAAGGGGGATGGTGTTGCTAAATCAATGTCTCTCTCAAGTTGGGGCAGCAGGCTTGCAAAAAGGAGGGGGGGGGGGAAGAGTCCAAAAGCATTAGTCTAGGTTTTGTCATGTCTGTAATGAACATGCTTCTCTCTCTCTCTCCTCAGAGGGATTTAGAACAGCAACCTACAAACTTCTGTGTCAGCAGCAAAGAACCATAAAGGTTCAGCTATGCTTTGACCTGGTTCCATTACCACTAGAGACATTTCTGTGCAAGTAAAAAAACAGGATAGATGACAGAGGAAACACCAGCTACCATCCCTATCATACATCTTGTGAATTCACCTCACTAATACCAGGGTAGATCATGTAAATTACCTGCCCAGGGCCTAGTAAGTTTGGTCCCTTGAGTTTTCAGTTAGGTAAAATCACTAGCTTGATTAATCGTGTGGCAGTTCTCTAATCCTGCTCTGCTCACTCAGAGGATGGGCACTGGATACTAATTTTTTAAGTTCTTTTTTAAAAGCTTCTAGAGGCCAAAGTCCATCTTTAATGCATATTATTAGTTCATTCCTAAAAAACCAAACACCTGACTGATTGAAGCAGGTTACAGATGCCCTTGAACCTTCTGGAGAATCACAGTATTCTCCTGACTTGGTTTATTTCCACTTCTATTAACTGCAGTGAATCAACAGCTCCCATTATCAACTGAAAATACCTAGTGCCATCCTGGGATCTCAAAGATTCAATACTCCATACTGTCTTCATACTTACTTTACAACATTTATAGAGTTAGTAGTTCTGTATCTTCTAATACTAAGGAACATTTTGATATTTGGTATTCCATTTAAAGTCCCGACTTTGGGAATCTGGTTGATTCCTAAGAAATCACACCCCTAAATTTGATTTTATATCGTTAAAGTGAGTTTAAAGAAAAACTGAGAATATGAATCTTAACAGCTTAAAAGAAAAAAAAAAAAAAGCAGCAGCAAAGTAAGAAACAAACACTTACTACTACTTAAAAAAAAGAAAAAAAAAGAAAAAAAAAAAAAAGAAACCCACACACCACACACCAAACCCCAGTCTCACACTCCTCTTGATTTAAGCCAGTCTTGTGATCTGGATGGGAGGTTCAAACTCTTAACACTAAGACTGCCCTTTCAAGGATTTCACATTGCATGGATTTGGATCCATACTTACATGTGTAATAGAAAAATCAAGCCTGAACATCTACGTGAATACAGCCACACTGTGAAGAGATAAGCTATGAATGAATAGCTTAATTGGACACTTGCAAAATTAACACGTCAAAAGTAATTACTCTATACATGATCCAACTGCAAATGTTTTATATCAACCACAATTTAAAATAGTATTTAAGCTATTCCTTGGCCTTTGAAAGATACATTCTATGCTACTACCATGTGTTTGCAAGTCTTTCAAGCACTCTTTGGTACAAAGAGACAACAAATTCATTGTGTGTTCAGTTCTGAAGAGGTTAGCAGATACACTGACTGTATTTTTCATGGAAATTCTCATTCTTTCTTCTCCTTAAGTTAGATTAAGATCATCCTGACTAAACAAATGTCTTTTCTTTCTGTGTATAACAATAAAAATGGATTTTAAAATGAAACAGCTGGAGACTAGGAGACATTTAGTGATTGGGAAAGACCAAGTAAACATGACTACAAACAAAACTGTAATTACAAGACATCAGAATTTGCACAGAAACTACCATGGAAGGTAGTTTACCCTTCTTCATTGAGGTTATAAGATACTTTGCGTGACCAAACACTATATACACATACTTAAGATACAGTACATCCAGACCTGTGTATTTCAGAGCACAGCTTGTTCTACCCCTCTTGTCCTTTGTGTTTTCCAATCACTGAAAGAGCAGCAGTAGTAATACTTGTTTTAATTTCTGTCCATTTGTTTTGTGTGGTGTTTTTTCCAATTAATATCAAATTCCACATTTCAGAACACTGTAAGAAAACAACAGACAAGCTTTGGGGAACAGAACTCCAAGAGGAAGTTAAACCTCTCCCTCTCAGGACCTGAAAGAAAAAGTAAGTTTTGCATGACTCATACAGCGGTAATAAAATGCTCCCTGAACTAGACAGTTCCTATCTAGTACCACAAGATAGTAGACCATAATTGGAAAAATAAAGTCTCTTGATACACAGATGTGTTTCTTTCATCCATGCATAAGGCAGCTGCATATCTATTCAAAATAGTGCCTCACTGAATCTCCATCTCAGTAACACAGGAAGCAGTAACCCAAAGCATGCTATCGAGGCCAAGTACATCACATAGCCTTCCAATACACAATGGCTACTGCATGCCTGGTCTAGCAGAAAGGTTCTTCTGTACATTCATTAGAAACATGAATTGTCTAGTGACTCGGTAGAGCATCACTTCTCAATACCGATACTACCCTGATGAGAAAAGGCTTCCTATACAAGCACTTATTTATTGCCTTAATCTACACAGTAGCAGAAAAAGAAAAGAGATCAAAAGTATTGTTAGAACAAAAGCCAGCAATGCATTCATATGCCATTACCACTACTCAGGTCACTACAGTGAGCATCAGGAGAGATAAAATACTACTAGAGTAGGTAGAAAGCTGTGCTACCATACCATAACTGCTAATACTTTAAGAGGAAAGAGAGGAAGGGCATGTGGCAAAGCTGGTTAGTCTCTGAAGTTCCTGAGGCAAAGTCATTATTGCAATTATCTAACACACGCTAACTCTTTTGGTTTTGCTTGAGCAGCAGTTTTGGGATCAATCCCAAACTCTTACTGAAGTTCCCGAGAGTTTTGTTCGAACAAGGTCTGTAGAAGCAGCTTTCTGACACAGTCAAAGTATACTGTGCTACTGCTGACTTGCACTCAATTCCTTGCACATGCTGCTATACTGGACAAGGCAAGGAGGAAATATAAACTTCAAAGATTATCAAGTCTATTAAAACTCAATGAGCCATTGCCTCAATATGGGCAAAGCACACAACACCTTTTACATTCTGGCTTCAGACTGCAATTTACTAATCAGTTACTGAAGCACCTCAGTCCCAAAGCAGTTACTGATGGATCGGTTAATAAAAGTTTCCACAGAAAGAATTTCACTTCCATAATTGGAAGTTTAAGGGGCAAATCTGAGATGTTAAAAAAAAAAACCCACCCCCAAAACCCAGCATTTAATTATTTTCCTTACCTTTAAAATAATAGTAAAAGAGATATTCTACTATCAATGTATTTTATACACTGGCATACAGCTTTAATACAGCTGTTGTCCACAACACTGCACTATTATTCATACTTTTTCTAAAGAATAAATTGGAAAACAGAAGCTGTCTGAAATAACACGTACAAAACATCACCCCAGGAGTTTTCAATCAGGACAAGTTATCCCACAAGCAACCAGGTCACCAGTTCAAAACAAAATGAAAAAGATTCTGGTTAGTCAGCAGCCTATGTGAAGTAGGCTGCTGTTACTGGTGGGCAGCAGTTCACACCAGTCAGCATGAACTGATGGTGCTACAGAAAGCCCAAGGACAGAATAAACTACAGAAGATGAAATACTTGATTCAACTCGTTAGCAGTCCTTTCCATTAGGACACTAGATACACAAGTAACAAAACAGGAAATACGTTTGCGCTGCTTCTGTGTGTTCTGCCCTGCTTTGTACCCAAAGGCACTCATTTCTCCAGGTTGTCGCAATATGATTCTGTTTACAAGCTCTCAGTTAATGCCTGTGACTAACACACTATTTACCAGGTCCATGGAGAAATCATAACCAGGATTCAAAGGCAATGAGCCTTTCTTCATCTGCAGAAAAAACCTCAAACACCATCCTTCCATCTAATCTACTAAATAGCGGTACTTACTTTCTCCTGTATTTCACTTGCCACTTTGGTACGTGAGTATTTGGCGTTTATACAGAAAAAAGTATTATTTAAATTGTGAGATGGATGAATAATTTCAAGGGCACTGCCATTCTCTTTTCATTCTCAGGAGGAAGCAATGTTTACATTTTTTTTATTTCACTGTAAGAAAAGTTACCAAACACATAGGTATGGCATAAATACAGTACAGAGGGGAAAAAAAACAAACAAACACCAATAACATTCTTATCGCTTATTTAAAATAAAATAAAAAAAAAGGTAGAACATAGATCACATTTTGCTTCAAATGCCACAGGCACTGTGAGGAGGACAGCAGTGCAACTATATAAGTAAAAAAAAAAAAAAATTATGTCCCAGAATAAAGACATTATATCCAGCAGAATAAGGGTTTCAACCTGTGTTCTGCAAGCTCACTTGGGTGATGCATAACACAATGTGTAAGTGTATACATTTGAAGGCAAGGAATATACAAACAGTCTTGAAAATAAATAACCCCTTATAAATCAATCCTAAACAAGTAAAACAAAAGTCTGTGTTGTTACACAGAAAAAAAGGGAGACAGGGCTGTCTCACTTCAGGATCTGGAACCCTATTCAAAGCTTTTGAGCATTTATCTGCAGTATTTCACTTCTTTTCCTTCATTTACATTTTTGCTGTGCTTTTAGTGCAGTAATTAATCACAAAGTTCCATCTGGTCAACAGTTTTAGTTCACATCCTTATTGCTTCAGACAATTAAGAACAATACTTAGTGCTAAGAACAATAAAGGAAGCTTCTAGAAGCACTATGCTAAGGTTCTGGAATATAATTTTATTTTAAAATATAACCTCTACAAATTGACTTCAACCTACAAGTAATCTCACATTTTAAAGAAATCCCTCTCTGAAAAGCAGCCCCTTGACAGGATTTAACACTTGAGACTATCTTTAGATTGTTTTTGATTAAAACATTAATTTTAGACTAAACTAATGTCATTATTATAACTAGTTTACTCCAAGCATTATGCTGCTTGACAACTCTTTCAAACAATTCCTTCATGTTATTCGTGACAGAGAAGTCAATACTAATTGAAGGTTTTGTTGATTATTAATGCCATCTCTTAGACAGGGAAAACACTTTGATGCGTATTCCCGATTTGACTGTTCAACTAAAATTTTTCTTCTTTAATAAATTTAGCATATATCTTTGTGTCTATTTTTTCCTGGGGTGGGGCTGTCAGCTGGAATCTTGTAAATGAGTATATGAAACTGAAGCCATAAACAATTTAAAAGGATACCAGAACAGACAATCTATATGGAAGGTATAGTTTGTCTAAAATTAAATACTTTGACAAGCATCAAGACTATGTCAGGCTACCTTCAGAAACAAAAGATTAGGATTTAGTCTTGCACTTTGTACAATAGCATTTAGTTCCTTCCCTTATCCTGGGGTCAAGGGAGAAAGCTCCTGTTCGAGTACTGGTTATATGAGAGCATATGCTGCTGAAATCTTATATCCCTGACTTTCTATATAAGTCATAGATAGCCTGCAACAAGAGTTGTGGCTCTTAATTTAGGAAGTAACAGGCCTTAGACATAACACAGCTCTTTGAAATTTCAGTTGAAAATTGTAAACAGAAGAAACAGAATGCACAAAAATGCAACACAAAAAGTAATAAAACACAGGAACAAATTAGTCTCACTTCTACATACTTTTCCTCTGTCCTTGCTTGCTCTTTACTATATGGAGTAAAGTGAAAACCAAAGGCTGGAAAGACATTTTAAATGCTTTCTTGTGGGTGCCAATACAGTTAGAATATACTAGTAAATTTTAGATCAGCCAAAATATTATCAATCACTTTCTTCTGTGTGCTCTATCACAGACACCACATGCATGAGATTCATACAGTAAGTTTATGGACTCTAATCTAGACACTTTAGCCTAGTCTCTGCTATTTCCAAATGTAGTTCCCATTACTTGAAAAACATACTGTAAAGGAAAGCCACCACCACAACATATTCCTTATAGACTGAACTGTATCTAAATATAAACCTGACATGATTCCTGAATTACAACTCAAGCATTTAGAAAACACTGTATATTATAACAGGTCCAAACCAAAAGGAGTGATCACCTTGGAAGTAAGTCATATTGACTTCCAACTAAAATAAATTAATCCCTAGGCAGCTGGAAATCATACCAAAGATAGCATAGGATCATAATGTGAATTTTCTAATAACTTAGTCAAGATACAACACCAATGTGGTGGTGATATACCAGGAAAACCTCTTATACCTATAATAGCTGAACTTCACACTAGAAAAAGAAAAGTTTCATTTATTAAACAATATGATTAGCAGTAGTGCTCACCATAAGACAAGGTCAGTGGTGCTGAACTCCGTCAAACAAACACTGCCTTTTCCTTCATGGAACAGGCTGTCAGGCTCCCTAGCTACAATAAGCCCAGTAACCACTTTGCTTCCGAGTACCTCAGTATCCTGAGACACAAGGAGCTTACTATGTACCAAAGTGCTAGTTTTCAAGATTGCCAACACCTGATACAAATCACATGTGCAGTCACTTGCTCATTGCAGCACGCCCCGGCAAGACATGCCATGTGAAAACCAGTACAGAAGAGTCATAGTATAAGGGTTTCTCATGGCTGAATCAAAGATACAGGTTCTCTCACACAACACAGCCTCTGAGGAATAGTGAATTCACCTTCTGCAGTAATATCAGTAGCTGCATGTTACTTTTATATTTCCATTACTGTTGATAGAAATTGTTTGTGCGTACATATTTATTGTGGTAGTTTTTTCTAGCTGAGTATGGCCCTTATTTTCAATTCATGAGTAATAACACTTTTATGAAATAAAGTAAAATGGCACTACCTGTCTGTCAATAGATATTGATACCATTTTGTACATTAACACACTTTGATACAAGACCCCTCAAACCATGAGGCCCTTCATATTATACAGTCTATCACTACATACATGCATGTACACATGGTCAGCAGATCATACAAGGCAGCTCCACTAGCTGCCTAAATACTGTCACCTGTGGTCAAGAGAAATACCCTTTTCCAGTCTACAGGATCAGGTACATTTTTTTGTATTTGCCATCTCCCATTATTGGTTGATAAACAAATTGAATCAATAGTCCAGGCTGAAAATCACTGCCCTTATTAGTTGAAACTTGCAGAAAAAGAATAAAATGTTTCCTTTATACCTGTAGAGAAAAATTGCTTTCAAGGTACATAGGTGATCTTAGGGGCCTAAGTTTGAAAACATCCCTTACCATAGTTTGCTTCCAAACTTAACCATCGTCTTCATTAATCTTCCCTGTAGGGCAATGTCTGATTATTTGATAGACTACAGATCTACTCTTCCAAAAGCCACACCCTCTGCTTCAAAATCTAACAGAGGTTGCTGCCTGCTCCTTATTTCATATGCTGAAATAAGACACTGCAGGCAGCCTGCGAGATATCTAACAACACCCGAGTCTGACTACCCCATTCCCTCCTATACCAAAAGGAGATCTCTCAGCCCTCAAAAGGACTATTTGTGCTAAACATGGCTTGCAAGAAAGCAGAATTTAGAGCTCAGATCCTGTAAAATGAAATTCAGAAGAATCTTTCAAATAAATGGGACAGACTGCATGTTTATGGCTTAAATGATATGCTATTGGGTTTTTGTCCTCTACAAAATTCCAATTTCCTCTCAGGCATTGGTTAAATTCCTACAGTAATAAGAAACTCAGAGCAAACTGCCCCCTGCATTTACCCTCTCTAAACCAGAATTTTGCATAGTTAGTACTGAACTATCATTGTACAAATCTTTATGCAGTGCTGGAGATATTTTCCTATTCCAAGCCACAGCACGATCCATAAACACTGCAAAGTAGAGGCTGCTGCCCAGGGTACATAAGGAACAAATATGTAGCCTTTCCTACCTCAAAGTAAGCTGCTGAGAAAGACAATTATTCCCTGCTTCTCTGTGATTGATCACCTTCCTGTATATGGATGTGTGAGTTTTCATTTATTACCTACTTGGTTACAGACACAGGGCTGCAAAGAAAAAGGTCTTTCTAATAGGATTTTTTTCTGGGAAAGGAATTAAAATAGCATTGAGACAATTAAATGACAAGCAATGGCACTTTCTGATCCTCCTCTCTACATAAGACAACACCCATACAGCTAAAAATTCCAGGAGAATTGTTTGGGATGCAGAAAGTGGATTGCAACCCCTCTGTGTTGTCTACTCCCTTTTAAATAATATGCACAAAGGGCAGAAGTCTGTGTAATCAAGGCAAAGTAAGCCTTTAGGTAACATGATTTTAATATTCATAAGGTTTTAACTTCTTAGTAATTACTTATGAAATATTCTATTACATCAGGGTAACAGGCTTAAAAGAAAGTAAAATAATCCAAAACTTACCATTTTTACACCAGTGAAAACAATTTAGAGCTATATTCACAACCTATCCTCATAGCTGGGTTGAAATGATATGTCAGTTCCAACAAAGTACCAAATAATAATTAAATGCAGAGTTAATGGAGGACAATTGTTAAAGGAATAAATTTGTTGCAGAAATAACAATCATATATTAAAGCTTCAGCCTGAAATGCATTCTTTGTCACAATACATTGCATAGCCCCTGCTAAGTCCAAAAGACAGTGGGGTTTTCCTCATATCTAAATTACCAAAAACTCTTACCTTTTCCATTAGCTTAAAGACTGCTATATAGGCTTTACATTAGGTTATCCCATATGTGAAGAGGTTCACAACAGGAGAGAAAGAAAAGGGTCATTCCAATGTTCTTTCATTCTCCACAACAAGGCCGAGATTTCCTGTGGCCAGTTCTTCTTTACTGGAAAGGAATTTTGTCTTGGTTGCACTTTGATGTACAAGGGAGGGATATTCTGCAAGAAAAAGAATGCAACAAACTACTTAAACTAAGCTATATTGTACAAGTAACTGTAGATCAGTGTCTGCTGAAGGTATCTCTAACTGGTTCTTCTTATAAAGAACCTCCTGTCAATGTACCTCATTTAAAATATAAAGAGATTTGAAAATTAGTGCTATGGAACAACCATTATAAAACATTTTCTCAGTTGGATAAATTATCTTCCACATGATTCTGAACCACTCAGCATTGTATATTAGGAAAAATTACTTCACCAAAAGGGTTATCAAACATTGGAACAGGCTGCCCAGGGAAGTGATGGAATCGCCATCCCTGGAGGTATTTAAAAGACGGGTAGACGTGGTGCTGAGGGACATGGTTTTGGCAGTGTTAGGTTGATGGTTGGACTTGATGATCTCAAAGGTCCCTTCCAACCTAGACGGTTTTATGATTCTATGATTCTGTATTTGAGCTTGGGAAGACAAGAGGGTATAAAGGTTGCAAGATACTGTCAAGTGCTTATGTGCACCACTGTCCTCTGCTGGAAGAAATCAGTCTTACTCATATGTTTGTGGGCTGATTAGTTTCTATTAGCAATAGCTGACATAGAGCAAAGATGACATAAGCAACAGCTAATGTACATTCCCATTTAAGCTCCACAAGCCTGTGGCTTAGGACAGAAGGCTGTTAATTCTATTGTTTGTGAAATGTAGTTGCATAAAGAGCATTTAAGATGTTTGTGTATGTTCTGGACATGTTCTTTATTACCATGTATTTGTACGGCAGTAACACTCCCAGGACCTGCAGAGACTGGACCTTGCTGCTCTACATACACGGAGTTAAGATCCAAGATTTCAACTGCATGGTACTGTATCATCTGATGCCCAAGATTTGCAAAATACCATCTATAAAATAGCAGCTGGCTTTGTATCAGTATGAACCCAAAGGAAAACCATACACAACCCCTTTGAGGATCTGAGCGTAAGACATTTTGAACAACAGCTAAAAGAAAGACACAAATGCAATCAGTCTCTTTCTCCAGCATTTCTGGGACAACCGTTAATTTTCTCAGGATAGGCAGAGGACCTGTAAACCCCTGTACCAAGGCCTCTCGAGACCCTCTCAGATTGTAATGCAGCTGCATCCCACACGAACAGTACCACATTTTTGGGTGCTTGGGGAAACACCTCTCTGGGAGGAGGTAAGCAGGAGAGCTGTGTGTGAGGAGGAATTGCACCTGCCTGGTAACAAGGAGCCATCACCCTCAGCCACGAAGGCAGAGGAGGCCTTTCCACAGCAAAGGTGAGGGACAAAAGCCGCACGTTCACCAGAAGCTAAGCGGAGCCGGTCTTCACCCAGCCCCTGTTGAAGGCGGGGAGGTGCGTGTCTGCAGCGCTGGATCCCCACCTCTACCCTGAGGAGCAGCAGGACCTTTCACGGAACTTTCACCTCGCCAGAGCCTCCCGCGCCACAACTCCTGCCCGCCTCGCCCGCCCTCCTCAGGTGGCGCGCGGGGTCACTCCCGCCCCGCCCCGCCCCGCCCCTCCCCCGAAGTGCCGGGCTGTGCGAGGAGGGCGGAGCCAGGGAGAGGGGCCTGCCGGGAGTTGTAGTCCTTCTTTCGCCCCTCCCCGCCGCTCCGCGCAGCCACCCCCGCGCGCCGGACTACATTTCCCAGGGGGCGCTGCGGGAGCGCCTCGGGAGGGAGCAAGGCAAAATGGCGGCGGCGGCGCGGGGGTGCGCGGGGGTCTGGCGCCGGGCGTGGCAGCGCGGCGCCGGGAGTCCCGGTCCCGCCCTCCACGGGCAGCGGGCTGCCACCTGTAACGCCAGAGGCGGGGCGGTGCCGGCGGGGAAGAGCGGGTATGGTGCCGGGGCGGCGCGGGGGAGAGGGGCCGGTGGAGGTGGTTCTCCGCTGGGGCGTCCCGCCCTCAGGGCGTAGCCGCAGGGTGAGGGCCGGGCCCGGTTTCGGGCCGCCGGGCTCGGGTATGAGAGCAGCGCCTGCGGGAGGTGGGCGGTGGCGGCGTGTTGGTGGCAGCAGGGCCCGCTTTGAATACCATCTTCTGAGCGGTGTAAGGTATCTACAGCTTGGTGATGGCTGGCAGCACCTTCTCCGCACGCATTTATCTCACAGCCCTCCCAGAAACCCCCAAACGGTCTTTGCCTTAGCAGTAGGGCTGTGTCCCTTTGACACGTTTCTTTGTGGTAAGAGCCAGACACAATGCAATCAAATGAGAAAGCGTTAGCGTTCATGTCTTCGAGTATAAACAGCAAGGGCTGCACCAATTTTCGTAAGTATTTCCTGAAGGGTTATTCTGGTCCAAAGGAAGCTTTCTCTTCCAGTGGAAAATTGAGACACTTTGACACAGTGTGCCTGGAACGAAGTATTTTATTCCTGCTGCAACTGAAAATTATGGCCCGTACAAGCTTTCATGTTCTCTGGTGAGATTCAGTTTTCTCTCTGCACAGCTATTCACTTAAGCGGAGTTGTGCAGAGGCGAGCAGAAGTACACTGCTGATTCTTTAGAACATAAACCTTGAATAAACATCGCAAGAAACTCCAGGTTTCTCATCAGTGTTGTTAGTAAGACTCGAGGACTGACTTGCACATGTATCTTTTTATCTGAGTGTAAGCAAACACACTGATTAAGTGAAGACTGATGTAATTTTTAATATCATCATATGATGGGGATGTGTTTCTAAAGAATGCAGGAAACGATGAAATAAATTAGTCTCCAGAATTAAAAAACAAAACAATTTTGTTCCTAAACTTCAAGGCATTTTTATTACTAGTTGAAAATGCCAAAGAAAATGTTATGTTTCAGTAGAAGAAAATATATTAGCTCCTTTAAACATATGAACCTTAATCCTTTATGATAATATTCTTCCTAAAGCAGTGATATAAGTGGCATCTGCATCACTAGTTTGGTGTCTGGAGCTGTTGAAGGACAGACAGAGAACTAAAATCTTGGCAATGTATTATGTTCACCTTTGGAAGGAACACTGTACTTGATATATTTATTTGATGTTTTTCCATAGCTTGCTTATCTCCTATAGCTATCTGCGTACTTTACTGCTGAAGTACTCTGCCATAGGAATCTGATTTCATCACTGAAATATTATTTCTGCCACTTCATTTGTACAAGGCCAGATAATTACTTACAGAAACTGTCAAGCAATTCATACTGTAAAGGTGACCTTTTTCTCTTGTCCTTATAAAGGTTATGGATGTGAGAATTGCAATTACTTTTTAGATGATATGGAGAAGCTTTATTCTGTGGAATATGTTCAGAGAGCAGTAGCTCTCTAGTTGAAATGATGATTTCTCTATTACCGGATTACTAATGTTTATGCTAATATGCTACTAACACTGCTCTGGAGAACCACCTTTCCCAGCATGCAAGTGACTAGCCAACAAAGAATACATAATTTATTATGCCACTTGTCTGTTGAAGATTTATCAAACTGCCTGAGAAGTAATTGATATTTATGATGATTTTGTGATTTTCACGAGGTACCAAATTAGGGTTCATCCAGCATGCAAGTTTGCCTCATTAATTTCTCTTAAGATATTTTATGTAAAGAAAAGTTAAAAGTTTCAGACCATTACATTTCTTTTTTATGGCATTCTTTTCTGTATATAATGAAGACGACATGCCATACGGTCTCCTCTGTACATATTGTCAGTTAGTCTCAGTTCTCCAGTATTGCAGCACGACTTCTGTTACACTGTAGATGTACTTACAGCATCGTTTACAATTTTTTTACAATTTAATTTTTGTTGAAAGAATAAATATAAAGTTCTTAGTTCTTGTATTTTTAGATATTTAGGGGCTTTAATGTCATCTGTATTTAAATGGTATTTCCCTTCTCCTCTTTCCTTTTCAGTCTTGCTCCATGGGTGCCAGTTGTGGGCCTGGAAATTCATGCACAGATCAGTTCCAACTCAAAACTTTTCTCTGGTTCTCAAGTCCAGTTTGCAGCACCTCCTAACTCTTTGGTATCCTTCTTTGATGCTTCTTTACCAGGAACTTTACCAGTAAGTTATGCTTCAACTTCATTTATATCAGGATTAATGTCAGACAACTTTTGAGTGTGTTTCTAATATTTTGTTCTTCCCAAGATTTGACTATAGAACTACTATTAATATTTTTCTGTTTTCTGGTTGGTTGATAACATGAGATGCCTAGTACCATTTCTTTTCTGTTTACTGACTCCCTAGTTATCACTACAGATACTTGATATCCTCTGCAAAGGGAAAAAATAAGGAGTGTCTCTTCAACATATTGAATGAATCGCGATATTTCTCTGAGGTCAGAGTGGGTGTATTTGGTTAGTATGCCACAGAGGAAGTTCCTTAAATATGAGACATACTTAAAATCCTATGAGAGAAGAACATCTTAGATTTCCGAGTGGCCATTTGATGTTACTATGCCATATGTTTGTTTACGTAGCTGTCATTTGCCATTTGGAATGTCTCACTATGGAAGTACTTTGCTTCCTAAGTAGAAAGTCTCTGATTTAGGAAAGTGTCAAGATTCCTATTTCCAGAGCAAAACAATTATTAAAAAAAATAAAAAAACTAATCTGTGTAAGACATTGTGGACTAATCAGTCCACTAAGTCAGAATAGCTAGCTAGCACTTAGCAATGAGATGTACCAGTGACAACATAATAGATTTTTGAAGTCACAGCTTAATTATAACTTTGTGATGGCTATGATAGTACTGCTGTAGAGTTCTCTGGGAATCTAAGAAGTATAATATAAAAATAATAGTTAAAAAGCATAACAAGCCCTTACTTTACAGTGAAAATAAATATTGAACAGACAGCATTGCCTCATGCAACAAACATGCAGAGACTATAACGGGGTCAAATTATTTAATACAAAAGTGTTTCACTGAGTATATTTGTTAGAGTGGAAGTTTGAATTCCAGTTGTAGATACATATATTTTTTTTTAATCTATTGTAAGCTTTTCATCACCATAATACAGCCTTAAATAATATTCTGAAATTGAGAATTAACTTATGGCTGGATTTCTAGGATCTTGATATATACTATGTGATCCTTAAAAACGGAAATGAGTTGATATATTCATTCTGTATTTGCAAAGGTATTGAAACCTGAGGAAGTGAAGATTAGATGCTGATAAAATTTGGACTTCACTCTGGTCTCAGTGGCAATACAGGTTTGAGTTTCAGATCTAACTATATGGAAATTTTGAAAACTTTCCAGAGAGAATGGAAATCTTACGCAGTCATTTGGTTTTAGAGGAATCTAGTTAGACATAAATACGGAAAATGAGTTCCTTTCATTTGGGGGCAGGGCTAGGTTAGGGAGTTAATAGTCACAAAATTTAAAAGGGTTCAAGGTTTTGGTTTTAGACCTTCTACTTAACATTCTGTAAATGCACAGAAATCCTCATAAATTGTCTAATGCTTATCTTCAGTCAAGTAGAAAAACTGTTCTTGAATGAAAAAAAAAAAAGAGTATTTATGAAGAGTTTAATTTTTATGTATGTTACTATTTATCAGGGGAGTGGGGGGGTGTTGGCTTCTTCATCTGTTAAAGTACTCTACAAATGAGGCTTGGTATGACCTTTGTGAGAAAACCCCAGTCCATGTGGGCTTTGGCAGAGAATATAACTGCACCTGAGAAGCAAAAAGCAGGATGGTTAGATTAATTTAAAAGTAGCAATGCTGTATTAGCTTCCACCAGTTGCTTTTATCTATACGAAGAGAAGAAAGAATTTTATCACTGTAGTACTGGTGAAAATAGAGTTGAAAGTCAATGTACAAAATACATGTTCTTGCATGTTAGAATGTGATACAAAGTCCCGTCAGTAGTCATCGCTTTATTTTCCCATTGCACTTGCTGCACAGGAATTAATGTTAGAGACCAACATTTGTTCTGGAATCAAAGAGTTGGACTTATTTTCTTGAAATAACTATATATATTTGTACATGGCAATAGTATCTGAAGTAGAATTGGATTTTGGTGGGTTTTGAGAGACGGAAGGTAGTTTTTGAAAATTTCCAAGTATTTGTAAAAAAAACCAAACCAAAACAAAAACATCTTAACAAACTTTAAGATTATTGCCTAAGAAGTCTCATTAGAAGGTAGATATTTGGCCTTTCCTTTTGACTCTGTTTTGTTGAGAAATGGGAAAAATAGGAGCAAAGTTTTAATACCATAGTTGTGCTCTCTGTGGGAGAGAATAATTGCTGTTATAAACTGAAAGCTATAGGGACAGTATTCAGTATCACAGGGATCTAAATTTACTGTGGGACCAGGAGATGGTTGTGGTAGACAACCATGCTAGTATTTGCTTCTTCACAATGGGACCAGAAAGAATGGTGCTAAAGGGAGCTTTTCTGGTTGCTATACATTTCTGAGTCACTAGTGAGTGTGGGCGTGAGCCTTTGCTGTGCTCTGCACAGGAGAGGGGAAACTAGAAGAATGTATTTAGCCCTCCTCCGTCTTTCCTTTTTACATTTTTTTTTTTCCTGTACTGTAGTACAGCTTATTTTATGCTTCTGCTGCAAGTAGGCCTTAGGAGAATTATCACAGGGTTAGTGTCATGGCCGTTTCACTATGCTGCTCTCATAATGTGCCTCTGACAGACGGCGACAGGCAAGAACAGCTATGCAGGTGCGCTCCTATTCGGCACGAGACAGAAGAATTGATGCGGCAAAGCTTTGATTAAAAGCGTAGATTTAGAAGTAATGAGACTTGATGGTGCATCCAATGCTACTCTGCATGCTTTTTGTGCCCTGTGGTGATGGAGCTCCTTGCCACTAGACCAGATAGCATCTTACTCAAATTACGGTAAGGCTTTCCTGTCTTTGGGACTACATACATTACATTTCATGTAATGAAATGTGCAAAGGCCTGGGTTTTTTTACCTGGTGAATGGACTTGGCAATGATCTTAGCTTGGTGTCTTCAGAGGACTTGTTACAAAGAAAGTATTAAGCTACACATCATGGCATATGGTGCATCATACCAGCAGGTTGATCTAAAATTCTTCTGAGGATCCATAAAAGAGGTTGCACTCCCAGTCTGATTTGTCCTCTTTGAAAATTCTGAGACTCTTTATAAAGAATTATAAAGATAAGACTGGGCTCACAGAAAGAGATTATTATCCATGATTATCCATTCTCATGATTGAGGTGGCTGACTAAAGGTTAATTATAGCTCAGCCACAGAAATAAGATGGTAGATTTAGTAGCTAAAGGCTGAAACCTTTTTGTCTGTGCTTAGTCTTTGTTGCTAATCACACCAAAAGATGCACATTCTATGTTTGTCTCCTGCATGACTAAAGTGAAAGCCTGATCCTATTTCTTTGTAGGCAAGTGTACTAAGAAATAATCTAGGATTTACATAACCAAGGTTTAAATTAATAGGATTTGAACGAATGTTAGCCCTACAGTCTTAAGTATTTTGAAGTTTTTGACACCTTCTCATGCATTTGAATTTCATTCTCTTCACTTTGTGAACAGCATCTGTTTTATCTTTTTTTAAGATAGAGTTTTTGGAAACACTTGTTAATGATCAAGCTCTGTTTGTAATGAAGAAAAGGTAAATACCTTCTGACCTCAGAAGAAACAGAGTAAGATCTGTATTGAACGCTGCTGTAGAATATCATGTGAAGTGCATGATTTTATCTGAATATAGAGTTTTTTCCTGTTCCACTGGATATCCTTGAGGGCTTGACAGCTAACTCATTGCTGCTGTCCTGTACTGAGATTTTCATATCCTCTTGTTTTAAACTCCTTTAGTTTTCCCTCTGTAAATAGTGTAGAAGGAAGCATTTTCGTCCTACTGTATCTTCTCTCACCTGTATAATGACAGTTGGGCAACCAGGTATGCCTTTTCATGGAAGAAAGCGGGACTAGAACCAGCTATTAGCCCTTGTTCCTTCTGGTGTTGCGCTGCTGGCAACTTAAACGCCAAACTCTGGCTTCTCCAAAGCTGAGACATGTTGCTGCAACACTGTGCAGTAGCAGAGAGCACGTGTCATGCGGTTGCCTTCCCCACCCTGCAGTGCTGCGCTGTTGAGATGGCTGCCCAGGGATGTGACAGGGGTTGAACCCAGTTTGGGGATGTAGAGGGTGATGTAGTTCCCCTTCCTATATTGACACTGCATTTGTCCTTGGCAGTGGCAGATAACCAGTGTTTTTTCAGATGTCTTGGGTGATGGATTATCAGACTTTATGATGAATTTTAGATGTTATTAATATACAGAATTTACCTGATACATTTGCTTTCAAAGGCACCTAGAGGTTTGTGTGAGGTTTTGGTGGACCTGTCTGTCAGCTATACGTATTGGAACAAAAACAGCATTTGAGACCAGAATTTATACTTTACTGCTTGAAACTAAATTTTTTTTTTTATATCCTGTGCCTGGTAAGCCTGGTGATTGCAGCAGCTGCTTTACCAACTTGTGATTTCAGTTTTGTTTTGACATTCCTGCTGGCATGCATACGAATTTACTCCCTTCTTGTACTACTTCACTTTGAAAAAAACCTGCTACTTAGCTTGACTTTTGATAACTACATTTTTAATTGCACGTACCTTTCTTGGGGAACTGGACAATCTTCTGATGTTTGTATGCATGTTGGTTTAGCTTCCATTATATAAATTTTCTTCTTTCCCTTGAAACCATATGATGCCTAGGTTGTTGTATCCATGCGTTCTCTAAAAATAAATCAGTGGCTGTGCCTGGAGGAAAAAGTGAGTTCATGCTTGTTTTAAACCATTTACTTATGTCTAGGTTCACTTTAAGTGCTTGTTACTTCTTCTAGTAAAACTGTAATAATTGTAGTTAGGAAAAAGGGAGATACGGTACCTTTCTGTTGCAGTCCTTCCTTTCCTGGTAATATTTGGGTTTGCGACACTCATTGTATCATCAGTGGTTAACAATCTTTTGTTGCTCACACAGTCCTAGCTTGCTGGACTTGCAGTCCCAGTAAGCCTCTAAAAAGAAAATCCCACATAATTTAGAAAAAAACGAGGGGAGTGAAATAGGCTTTCAAACCATTGCTCCCTGAGAATGCCTTAGCAGTTCATAGACCCTTAAATTTCTGAGTGCATGATGGATTAAAGCCTGCCTACATAATTTCAAGCTATTAATCAGTTCAACGCTGTTGTACTGGTCAGGAGAGGTGTTTGAAAGATGAGGAAGGCCTGCTTCAGGTGACTTTCAGGGCTGGGTTATGGTGCGGGTTGTTCCTTAGTCTATATCTTTCTCCTTCATAGGCTTATTCACAGCCCTGGGGTTACCTGTGGAACTAGTCTCCTTCACTGGGGTCTGAGAAGAGTTGTACATCCTCAGTTACTGCAGTTGCTTAGCTCAACTTTATTTCATACTTAACTGTAAATGCTGTTTTTTTGGAGACGCCTCTGCTTTTGTGCTTTGAAGTATTTGGTGACATTTGTTGCTCTTCTCTTAAGCTTTGAAGGAGTCCCCTGTAAGGTTTTCTCTTGCTTTTTGCTATGTGTGAGTTCTGACACTCATTCTGGGTGTTTTCATCTTTTTGTCAAGGCTAACAATTCCTGTAGGGCTTTGTCTCCTTAGCACCTCAGTAACTATTGAGCTCTCTTTCTGTTTGTTGTTCTTGTTGGCTTTCCTGTTCATCCTTAACAGGTCCCTCTGGCTGATGTAAACTTGCCGGTTAGAATGGCATTGAGTTGATAAAACATCTTGCTATCACCTATTTCAGTAGATCCTTCAATGCATCAGTGATGTTCTCTATGTATTTTCTCTTATTTCCTTTTGTGTTGGTTTTTTTATTGCTTTAACTTCTGCTTTATACAGACATTTTTCTGCTTCTTAGTGGGGAGCAGGAGTTTGCAGTATCTTGTTTCCTTTCTTTCACACAGTTCTGTTACTGCAGTTATTGTGCCATCTTTGATACTTTTGGACAGCACAACCATTACATGACAGCTAGTCAGACTGGTGTCCCGTCTTTCTGGATTCAGTCTAAAATTGCTCCTGAAATGCACATTAGCTTTTTGCAGTAGTTTTTCTTAGTGGGCTGGGAATTTCTTTAAGTTTGAACCGTGAGTGGATTTTTTGGGACAAATTTCTATTGCTTCTGTTATCAGTCATGCTCTGGCATCCTTAAGTGTTTGATTTAATTTTCTCTCCATATGTAGACAAACAGTCTGGTTCCAGGTGGCTGCCTTTGAGAAAATCCAAGGTAGTATATTATATATATATGTGTGTGTGAAAACAGTGCTCTGTTAGGCAAAAGTTTCAGTAACAATCATGGTTCTAACAATTTCTTAGCATTTTAACTTTGCAAACTGACATCTTGCTTCTTCGTTCTTTTTCTTAACAATTTTTTCTTTGAAGAATTTTTTTTCATTGAAAGGTATTTAGGAAACACTGTCCAACAGTAATGACAGATAATTGTAGACTGGGTCTTTGTTATCTTCATGGTTAGCTGTCTCGTGTGTAATGTTGCGTAACTGTCAGGTTTATGTATTGTGTTTGAAACTTATCTTGGTGCAATTAGGCTGTAATTGGTTCCTGGGGTAAAATTAATTTCTTTCTCTGTGTTCTCTCTGATTATCAGCCACCTTGCCACCTTAAATATATTATGACCATGTATTTGATTTTGAGAGGATTATGTAAGTTTCTGCAACTGGTGTTTATTAGTCAGGTGTACAGATTTTGTCACTGCAACCATTGTTTTCTATACAGAAATGATAGTTTTGCAATTCCACTGCCAAGTTCAGCCAAATTTGCCTCAAAAAATTTAAGGTTTGTAGAGGTTTTTGTGAATGTATTAGCAAGCATGTGAAGAGAAAATTAGTGATTGAGTCTCTTCTCCCCACTGATCTCAGCTTTATTTGGGCTGCTGCTATTCAGATACTTGTGACGCTTTCTACTCAACTTGGGATGTTTGATGGGGGAATCGTGGAGGAGAGAGTGTTGAGGTCACTGCTTAGGGAAAACAAACTGGGGCAATTATTTATAGGAAATTATTATTCATTGATTCCGGTGTTCAGAACAACTTTGTTGAAAACAAATAATTTTAATTTGCTTTCTTAATAGCTTTTTGCAAGACTTGTTGCATTATGTCGCCTAATGTTTTCCTGAATTAGTATATTCTTGTCTCTGTGTGATAGACCACTTCTTGTTTACTGTTAATTTGTATGTTGTGCTCTTTTAAGAGATCTGGATCAGCCTGGAGGGAAGGATGGGTACCTCTCTGGGGAGCAAATACGCAAACGGAGGAGAAAGGAATGAGGGAGTCGGAGCAAAGGGCTAGGAGTTTATAATGTACGTTTAGTGTGGGCTCTCAAACACACAAAGATTGCAAGAAGGAGCAGAGGGCAGATAGCCAAGACTTAGAAATGATAGCAAATGACAGACAATGTGTATCAAAGTTCACAACTTGTTACAACTCGGAAAACCACAGAGCTGGCTGTCAGGGAGCCTACAAGCAAAGGACCATCTGCAAGGATAAACAGGGCAGGGGTTGGTTTATAAACTCTATTCTGTCCTAAGTACTCTGAATTTTCTCTGTTTAACAAGGTAAGGGATCTAGGTTATATTGAAGAAGGTAGATGTTATTCATGTTTAAAAGCATTTTTTGGCCTTTTTTGTGGAGCTCCATGGAGGCGGGGGGAAAGGTCTGAGAAGGTCCACCTCAGAGCTCTGGTTGACTTTGGATTTGATCATGTTCTGTAACTTAGGTTTTAGCTATTGCTAAGTCACCTGCCTCTAGAAGCACTGAAGTGTTTTCACTGGATCTTCCTGTATTTAACTCGTCCTGGATCAGACAACATTAGCAATGGCTTAAATTTTAACTGGCATATGAGAGGGAGCATCCTTATGACAGGTCAAAAAATGCCATGTGGCAGACACAGAAGATTGTGCTGTCAACAGGAAGGGCATGGATATTAGAGAAATACTGGACTTTTTGATGGGAACACCATAGAAACACAGTGTCTGGTTACGGATATTGTGAACCATTGTATTGCTGTTGCGTTATTCAGTCTTCCCTGTGGGTTCTTCTGCGTGGAGCCTGTTCTGCATGGTAGAAGCTTATTTGGTTTTAGCCACTGATGATGGGATCTGAGACACAAAGATCACTGGTTTGGGGCAATCCCACTGGATTGGCTGCTTCCCTAGCACCCCAGAAAAAAGGTTTATTCCATTGAGACCATTGAGCGCTTTGCCCATGCAGTGATCTGAATGAATTTTTCCTTCTGTAGTTTTGTTTGTTTGTTTGTTTTGTTGTTTGTTTGGGGGGGTTTGTTGGTGGGGGTTTTTTGTTTGTTTGTTTGTTTTTGGGGTTTTTTTAGCAACCCCTGTCACAAAGAGCTGAGAAACCCAGAAGTCTGTCGGTATTTAAATAACTTTGTATCTGGTGATACCTTCCCCTTTCTCTTACTTCCAGGGGTCAGCATTTCTCCCTACTGCTGCTGAATTTTTGGAACATGTGCGCTCTTTGCAGACTAAACAAATGCGAAGACTTAGGTTGGCTTGTTTTTTAAATTTTTACTGTATGCTTGAGGGATGGGGTCTGATTGTACACCTATTGAAATAAGTGGGTCATTTGGGGAATGGTTAGCTCTTCATGTATTCTAATGTTCATTCTGTACGTGCATAGCTACAAGGCAGTTACGCCCTTCTGTGTGTGTGTGGGAAGATTCCAAGGAAGAACACTGCATTGAAGTACTCATCTGCAGTGTCAGACGGAACAGTCACAATTACATTTGGACTAAATAGATATGAGTAGTTTATTTTGAAGTTTAACTTATGATTGCACTTCAAAGAACCATATATTGGAACAAGCTGGTACTTTTAACACAGCAAGAATAGTAAGACCGAGTATATCCATTAGTGGAAGCAAATAAAAATCAGAGTGATATGAAATGGGAGTACTGGGAAATATGATTAGGTATATCTGTTGAGGTTTCTAAAGATTACTGCCTGGTCTGCAGAGAGCTGGCTAAGTATATTGCAGTATTGCCTTCTTCCAGCTGTTACTTTGAATGAAAAGGAGCTAAAATTAAATGTTTCTTAGATAAACAGTCCTGTAATTAATCTGATTAATGCTGATTTCTTCATGATTATAAGTAGGAATGAAGGTCTTAAGATAGCCAATTAATATGAAATCTACTTTATTAAAATGTGTGACCTAGAATCAAAAACTTCTAAAATTTCCAGGGAATTATTTTGATTTTACTGTTTTTAGTACAAGGGATACTTTGTTCCAGAACTTAGGCTTCCTGGGTGCCACTGTTATGGCAAAGGTTACTTTTTTTTAAAAAGTAGCAAAAATAAACTTTTTCCAGAGATCTGGATGTTTCTTGGGTTTGGGGTTTTTTTCCCCAATTATCCTATGGTAATACTCATTAGCAAAGCAAGAAGCTGCATACTTACTCTCTTTAAAATGTAAAATGATAATTTACTAAACATAGAAACATGTATCTTCACCTAAAAGGGGGCCAGCTTTCTTTAATGTATTAATATAAAGAAGTAAACCTGCTGTTACAGAAAAAGCTGTTAAAAAAATGTTCATGGTGGGAATTTATGCCATTGAAGGTATTGTGTATAGTTTTGTATAGCTATTGGGTAGTCTTGTATTTTAAAACCAAGGTCTTGACTAAACTGACCTTGGAAATAAAGATGATAAATTTTTAAAAGGAGTCTTTCCATTTGTGAACTAGATGTAAAGAAGAGACAAGTGTCAGAAGAAGAGAGATCTTGGTTGGGTTGTTCTTTCATTCCTTTAGTGCTCAGTTACCATGGTACTCTAGCAGGATAGGATAGCTACAAGGGAAATGGTGCTGGTGGTGTGATGCCATTGTTAAGGTTTTTCATGAGTTTCCAATACAAACGATTTACATTTCCTTTTGTGTTAGCTCTCTAGGGTTTTCTTTAAATATCTAGGAGAGATGCTTCCATTTTAGAAGGCCAGAAATATTTAAGAAGGCTTTATAGGCTCTTGTGTTTTGTCCATAGCTATTGCAGGAACTACATAGCTTTCTTTCAAGGCCAGCACTTTGCTAACATACCAGACTGGCAGCTTGTCAGTTCAAGCCAGTAATTTAAATCTTTGGTGCTAGTCAAAGCTGTCAACTTAATAACAGCTTACTGCATAAACAAGCTTGAGGGACTTATTCTAGGTCATTAGTATGGGAAGTTTCACATACTGAATTGATGTTTATCACTGCAGATTATTTGAAAAGCTAGGCTTGTTTGAAGGAAAAGTAGTAGTTTGCTTAAACAGCTCTTCATTATGCGCACAGCCTTGATCACTGAAATGGGTAGTAGTAGTCACTTCAGAAATGGAGCAGTATTAAACAGATAAGTTTTGATTTTTGAGGAAGTAGAGGGTCATCTGATTTTTGATTTTTTATTTTTTTTTAAAGAGTCAAACAGGGCAGAGGAAGCAGATTGGCATGGTAGACATCTCAGTATGCTGTGGTGGGAAAGGTCTGCTTTGCAATGCCTTCTATCACCACAGAGGCTGATAAAGAAGTAGCTCAGGAAGTGGTACTAATGAATGAGTAATGGGGCATATACAATGATTTGGTGACTATGACCCAATACACTGGGGACACATACACACCACAGTCATTTGACTGCCTAGTAATACTACATAGAAAATATCAATACTTCACATTTTTATGCCAGTTTTTCCCCAGAGCTGCTGAGATGGTTCATCAGCAGTAGTGCAAAAGCTTCTCACTGGGGTAAGTAGTATGTATGTGGGAATTATTTCCTTCACCTCAAAACAGTGTTATCCCTCAGGGTGATGAGTAAGATACAGCCTGCCTTATTTGAAGCAAAAATTGAAGAGCAAGTGGTCAAAGCCAGTAGTTGCAGTGTAGTCATTAGCTAAACTCGACCTGTGTTTGAAGAATGTACTATGAGGCTCTCTAACTGGCTGCAGCTCGGTTGTGTCTCATTCTCCGATTACAGTTGGCCACAACCCCTGCACCACCAGGAAATGTAGCAAGACACCAGTTCACTTCTTCGATGCAGCGGTGTTTTGAGTCTACCCAGTCCTTATGGAGCCTTAATGGTTTCTGGTGACCAGTTGTTAAAGCGCTGAATGGCATGGTCTTCCCTAGTTTGTAAAGCTGACCAGGATCATGCCATAAGGCATGTTACAAGCCACCTTAAACAGTAAAAAAAAGTATCTGTACTGCCGGGAAGCATTTAATTGTGGAAAACAGGAGCACCTACTATATAATGAACTGCAGCTATGATACTAAAATAAATTAGTATTTCGTAGTTACCAATTTTACTTTAGATTACAGTCAGGACTAATAGTGTTCATTTTGCTGCAGATCAGTATTTCAAAGGGAAATTGTTCTTTCTTTTTCTTGTTTCTTATTTGCTTTATGTATCTTTTAAATTTTTTAATAAATAAAATATGCCCGAACAGATGATGTGTTCTGGTTAGCCATATATAGCTACACTAAAGATGTAAAAGTTCCCTCGTTAAATGTCTTAAATATTTAATTTCTTGTCTGCATAAGCAACTTTTCAGTTTCTGTTGCATGAAGTTTCTCCTATTTTCCCTTATTATTTTGATTTTTGAAATAATAGACAAGTAAAGCAAAGAGATTCCTTTTCCAGCTGAAGACATGGGATGATGGGAAATGTACAGCTGCTTAATCTGTTTTCAGAAATCGGGCTGGAGAATACAAAAAGTAAATGCTGTCAGAAACATTGAAGAAAACATTATTTAAGCCTTTTATGTTCTGGTCAATGCAGATGAAGTCATGTAGATTCTTTTACATAATGTACCCCTTTAGTGGTCCTGCTGGAAATTGACTTCTTGGCAGCTATACAGTGCAGAATAAGATGGATAAAGTTCTGTTCCTGTTTCAAAATACTGTAAGTGTGAGCACTCAGAGTTGCACTAAGACAAATTCAGCCTTTTTTTCTTTTCAATTTTATCCATTTGATGTTAGTTAAACCAACTGTTAATGACAGCACACGTGAAAAAACTGTAACTTTGAAACATTGCTTGTTAGTACTTTGCGGGGTGGAATTTTCTTTCTCCTCTGGATTCTGACCCTGCTGAGGAGATAGAAGGGTATAGCCCTGAGAGTGATTGGACCGTGGTGAGAAACTGCATTTAACTCCTTTATTTCTTCATGAAGGCCTTGCTGGGTCTTCAGATCACGTGGCATTGTGCAAGAACCTTAATCCCATGGGTTACCTGGGTACTGGACATACAGGCATACTTGTAGCCGTTGGGTCAACTGATGTCTCTTTGGGTCTGTTTTAGCAAAGCAACTAAATGTGCTTAATTTCATCCTGATCAAGCAAAGCATTGGAATCTTACGTGTAGATACTCATGAATTCACTGTGGTTCTGTGGTTACAGGTGTTCTGAAGTGTTTTACTGAAATGGCATTGCAGTCCCTAATGTAAATCCCCTGTGTTTCCAGTTCCCAGTATGAGTTGACAGCTGGTTAGAAGCCAATTATCATTTGCTATGATTTGTCTCACACCCTCGAAGATTCAAAAGTGCTGGAATATTTGTAAAACTAGCAAGCCAGAACAGAGCACACCTCCTTGTGTGGCATGACAAAATGACTGAATGGATTGTTTTTTCATCTTAAAGCTTTGCAGATTTGTAGCTACCACGACTTTAATGATGAATAAGAACTACCCACACAAGGAAAGAGATCTAATGGTGGCTGAAAGCAAGCAAAATTGAATATATGCTCTATATAAGGTAATGTGTGGGAGACACATTTGTTACATACTGAGTATCTGAGCAAAACCATGTGTCATGTTTCCTTAGGTTCTCAACAGGAGATGTGTAGAAGCAGCAGTGATGACAGGCCTGGCACTCAACTGCAGCATAAACAAGAAGTCCTTGTTTGACAGAAAACACTATTTCTATGCAGATCTGCCTGTAAGTATGCAGTATAGCCGGTCCCTTTACAGGTCTAGGAAACGACAAGTCTGGAGTACGGATGGCAGTGGGGAATGAGTGAAGAGATGCTTTTTCTGTGTTCAGTCAGTGTTCTCCTTACCACAACAGGATGCTGTGCTGTGCCCTGATGAATAGACAGCTATACCCTGGTGCTCACTGATTGAATATGATTGCTCTGATTGCTGACTCCTTGCTTAGCTGCACGATTCCAGTAGCTTAATGTAATTGAATTGGGAGCTAGAGCTGCTTTGCCCCTTAAGTTCTCCATTCCTGGTGTTTAGTACTAATTGTCTGTTAGGGTAAAAGCAGTCTGATAATAGTCCTTCATTTAAAGTGAATGTATAACAAACACAGGTTGCAGTGGTATAAACATAATAGTGTCTTTTTTGTGTGTGCTTAGGGACCTCAAAATATTTAATTTCCCTTTAAAATTTCTCAGTCAGTCGTTCCAATAAATTTTAAAAAACCCTGAGAAACCAAGTCTTTGCAGTGTGGTTTGTTGGTAGCTTTTGTATTTGGTAGAAGGTGTCACTGGAAGTCAAATGCATTTTGCCACACTTGATATGGGTGTAGTAAATATTGAAATCAATTAAGAACCTGACTTCTGTCATTGCAACAGGGTGCAGCAGTTTTGGAGCCTTTTTTTCTATTTTAATGAAATTAAATCTTTCTAATTTTAAACATTTACTTTTTTTTCTATCAGCTTATTTGTACTGAATGTTCAGTTTAATACTAACCTCTCAAAGGGAGGATACTAGTTTTATTTCCTCTGATTTGGGGGTAAAGATCTGGTGACTGCATTGAAAGAAAAAAAATTCTGTTTTTATTTTATCTGAGAAAGATCAGGCATGTTAGCTTGTCATCTCTTTAGGTGAGGTGTCCTGGACATCCAGAGAAGCAGAGTGGGAGATTTTTCATGTCCCAAATTAACGTGTAGAGGTGCTGTATTATTAATCAAACTGCTTTCTCTCCTGCTCTTTTGTTCAGGCATCGGAAATATTTTGAAGTTACACAAAACATATTTAAATAGAATTGCTTCCCACCTTAGAGAATTATGTTATAGTTGTCCACTGGAGAAATCTCAGAAGAGATTTCTGTTCTGTTTTCTTCTAGGTTGGGAACTTGTGGCTCTTCTCTGAAGTTGATGTAATTACTGATTTGATTTCTGGGGATAACTTTGCTAAGCCATTAAGAGGCCCTTTTGTTGGGGGCTACTGGGAATGTGAAATGCAAACTTAGCAGTTTGAATTGCCAATACTTTTTTTTTTTATTTGTAAAACTATCTTAAAGCCCATTTCCAAACCTGAAGGAGAAAAAAGTTAAATAGCAGGAAATAAACATGACTTTGAAATTCCTTTACATATCATAAACACCAAAAACATCGTAGACTTGTTTGCAAGGCACCTTTGGTGCTTCTGCTGTTAAACTGAAAACAATCTCTCATCCTTGTCATGTCTGCTGCTATCAGTCTTCTGCATAGAAGCTATATGGAAGAATGTTATTATAGGGAAGAAACTACATCTGTGTGTTTAGAGGAGAAGAGTGAGGTGGAAGAAGGTGCGTACAGCACCAAGTGGGCTGCCATTGTCTGCAGACATGAGTTACAGGATCCTCTGGTCAGATAAGCATGGAGATTTGGTCGAGGAGATGCTGGCACATTTTATTAGCTTGAAACATGTAATTCTAGCCTTCTACTGGCTGACTTCTGCAGTTTAAGCACTGACAATAAACTGCCCAACCTGCATTTTGGAGTGAAACAGTCTAGTCAGGAACCCTGTAATAAGATGCGGAGTTTAGGCTAATGAGCTGTATAGAACAGATAAAATAAATCCAGCTGTTAGGGTCATTTGACAATAGGATTATTGCTACTCCTGAAAATGGGCTTTGGATGGGAGGTGGGATTCTTGTTATTTATTGTCACTCACTATTTCAGGCTTTAAAAAGATCATTTTAATGAGAAGTTTTAGGAGTTGGGAAGAGCTGTGTGATTAGCATAGGCTGTATAGAGTCGGTTATTTTATTTTTCTTATAGTGATTATGGCTAGAAGGTCATGCACTTCATTGCATATATAAATTGAGCTGTTCACAGGGCCAGAATGTTGTTCTCCATTCCAATGCACTGTCATCATCTCTATATTTTAGAGTAAGCTCCTCCTCCCTACAAAATATGCAAATACTCGTCCCAATTCACTAAAATCTGGCAAGCTTTTTTTTTTTTTTTTTTTAATTCTCACCACTGGGGGCATGAGCAGGCTAGGAAGGAGGAAGAGATGGGGACCCTATCTTAAGAGAGTAATATATTTTCTTTTATATTTTTACATCATTGCAGTTACTCAATACCTTGTCAATGGCAACCACTTTTCTGGCTAGCAGTTTCCCCTTTGAGTGGAGTCCCAGGCATGAGGTGGCATTTTTCAGCTGTGTGCCTTATGTGGGGTTGCAGTGTCTATCTTTTAAACTGCTACACTAATGAAATTCAGCTTTCTCATGCTCTTGATTTCCGCGCACCTCCCCTACCCCCCTTCCCTCTCTCTCTCCTCTCCTCTAATGAGTAAAGTTCTGAACAGGCAGAGAGGGATCTTCAGCCTGATGGGAGGATGAGTGATAGTCCCAGCTTGGGGATGGAGGTAGGGTAACTGGCTTCAGACAAGATTTAACATGATCACAGAACCGCAGATGTCAAGAACCTCTTCTAGTCCATTTCCTGCCCCAAGGCAGTATCAGTGAAATTTATGTCATCCTTAGCAAGTGGTTGTGCAGTTGATTATTTCTGCATTAATATAGTATCTTACACTTGCCTGTATTAAGAAGTGCTCTTGTTTTTTCTAGGCCTCCAGCTTCTCACGGTTATGTTGAATTCTAGACCCATCTTCTAGCTTGTGTCCATTCCAGCTAAGCAAAATATCTTCTGAATTTACATATGCGTGTGTTCTATTCTCTTATATAGGTCACTATGGAAGATGTTGCATTTTCAGTTTTGTTCTTAGTCTGTAATATTTGCACTTGGCCATGCTGCTGCTTTCTGAAAAACGAATGTTTTATTTGAGTATAAAGCTAATTTTGTTGACAGGCTGGCTATCAAATCACTCAGCAAAGAGTTCCTATTGCGGTGAATGGAAGTCTGTCATACAGTCTCTGCATAGACAACAAAATGAGCCAGATGGTGACCAAAACTGTGAGGATTAAACAAATTCAGTTGGAGCAAGACAGTGGAAAGAGTCTCCATGATGACACAAGGAGCCAGACTCTCGTTGACTTGAATAGGGCTGGTAGGCTTGGATTATTTTCCTATTTTTCTTCTCCTTTCTGTGTAAGATGAGTCTTTAAAGGTAAATGGGTGACAGGGAACAGGTGAAAAATAAAAAGCCTGATGTCTCTCCTTGAAAATAAAAATTTGTCAAAATGACTGTTACACTTGAAGCAGGGGAATACTTGAGGTTTTTTAATGGCCAGTGGACCTTTCCCATTGCTGTTTGTTGCTAGCAATTGACAATAGCGAGTTAGAAATCTGTTGGTGCCAGTTTGCTCAAAACTGTATGTGTCAGTCACATACAGCCACTCGGCTATTTAAGCTCTTGCTACTGTATGAGTTGTTTAAAAAAAAATAAATATATATATATATATCACAGACCTAGTGAGTCAAATTTGTGTATAGAAGGAGCAGCTGCTGGAATTTGTCAGTGCATGAGTCAGACATTTCTTTTAATTACTAGCTTTGAAAAAATGTAGATTTTCTCTTCAAACTTCGAAATTGTAAACGGAATGAACCAAATTAGCACACAACATGGGCAGCAACCTGGATGGCCTAGCCTAACTGGGACACAGTGCTTCAGTGTCCATTGAAGTTAAGGGCTGTTGCTGCTCATATTCTTTGAAGGCTGGATCCTGAAGCTAAAAACTAGACTACATCTGTTTACAGTTCTGTCTGTTCCAAAATTAGTTTAAGATAAATAAATTTGAGTCTGGAATCGGATTGGTTTTAAATGGGAGTTCTCCTAGAGAAAGGCAGAAGAGGAATGTGTCCTTCTGATCTGCATGTCATCAAAGGGTTGAGGATTGTCTGTTCCTTTAAAAAAATAGGAGAAGTTTTTATAGCAATCTGCAGCTAGGCCCATAGTGACAGTTACTAAATAATACATGGGGGTTTATTTTTTTCAAAAAAAGCCCAAGTGCTTTCATGTGTTTAGCCAGTTGCACTCTAATATGCCAAGATCAAAAGCTGTTGTTGAAAATCTCCTGTCTCTTTCCCTGATAGGAGTCGGCCTCATGGAGGTTGTCATGGAGCCTGATATGTGCTGTGGGGAAGAAGCAGCTGCAGCAGTCAGAGAGCTTCAGCTCATTCTTCAAACACTTGGGAGCAGCCAGGCAGTCATGGCAGGTACAGAAGGGGGAAGGGCTTTTCCCTTGTTAACAGTAATTCTCTGCGTTTGCAGGAGTTTTGCAGCTTCTGGTTATTTTGCTCTGTGGTTGCTTATAACACATAGCCTTTTCTAGCTGTTGTTTTTACATTCCTCAGAGCCTGTCCTAATGTCTGCCATGCTTCAGGCGTCCTTATGGGCCTGCCTCCCTCTGCAGAGATTTGCAGTGGTAGATTTTATATTGCCTCACACAATAATTTTACAGGATAAACCTAGGCAGGAAGGAATGTCCCCAGGGTTCTTGTGGTGTTTCTCCCTGTCTGTCCTCATCTTGCTTGCCACAGTGCTGCAGCACAGAAGATCTGTAGTAAGAATTAGTTGCAGAATATGGAAGTTACGGGACAAAGTAGTGGGAGCACAGACCACCTTGTAAGTTGTGTGTCAGGTCTCAGCTAGTCATAAAATAGGTGCAGGCAGTAAACTCGTGGTGCTGCCATGGGTGAGATGGAGTAAACAACAGCGCGTAGCAGACATGGGTGCTGGGTTTAATTTAAGAACCAATGAGACTGCAGCTTTACCCTGCTCGATCATTTCACACACTCACTCTGTCTCTCCCTCCCCTCCAGCATTATGTTCACTAGGTCTCAATTTCTCTTCCCACTAGGGACATCACTGCTGGTCTGGGGAGGCGAGCCAGAAAATTGTGTTGGTGTGTGCTGTGCAGCGGGCTTGCAGATACTGGTCTCAGATGTTAGAGGCCAGGGTCCCTAGGTGTCCCCTGGGATTTGTCTCCATGCATCTCTCTGATCTTTGGGCTTCTCCCCCACCTCTAGTCTCTCTCTCTAGCCAAGATCACTACTGTCTTTCTGAGACCACTTCCTCTTTTGGGAACCTCCTGCTTTTGGCACCAGTTCTTTCTGGAACTCTAAGGCTCCAATTTTCCCAATAGGTGATGTGCAGAAGCACAGTGTGTGATCAGCCTCCTAACTGGTGATTCTGTCTCACGTGCCTCTATTGGAGGATTCAGGTCATGCTATTTTTGCTCAGTCCTAATGTTACCAAAATTTACAACCAGCCCATGGTTACATCTAGCGAATAGCAGGCTTCTGCTTGAGGGTTTAAAAGTACAGTTTTGGACATTCATCCTCTCCACCCATACACCCAATTATAAGGTACCTATTAGTGTTCACAATGTAAGTTATATTTTTTGCCTGTGACAGTTGGCCTCGCTGTTCTGGCAACGAATTCAGTCCATAGTATAAGTGGATGCATCTCCTAGAGAACTCAGAGTGGTCCAGGTATCCCCCAATAAATGGGATCCAATAAATGTTGGCTAGTGAAGCAAATCTAATTTAATGTAGGGGGAAGTAATTGCTAGACATTATATATGTCTCTGAATCTTTTCTCATGCTAGTGTTACACATGTCAAATGGGACACAGTTGTTAATATTAAGCAGCCAGTTTGCATGGTTCTTCAGAGGCCTTCTTGGACATACCTATATACCATCATTTATCACTACTGAGTTTGGCCCTAAGATTGTCATTGGAATTGCACTATGATACCATTTATTACAGTGAGATTTCTGATTTTAGAAGAGAATTCCAGTGTTGGCAATATTTTTCCTCTGGTATAGTTGGCTTTAAAAGTGTGTGTGTGTTTGTTTGTTTGTTTGTTTTCAAAGTGGTGTTTTTAGGAGCTTTCTACTGTGGTTTTCCTGCATTATAATTACTTGCTTTCAAATAAGAGCTTTACATTCTCATATTTTTACCTTCATTCTACTTGTGTGTTCAGTGAAGACAAGCACCTGGTTTTATTAGGTGTCACTTCATTAACAACAAACAGATGAATGGGTGATTTCATTGCAAAGTGAAAGGAAAAGCAGCTGGGCTTAAAGTGGGCATAAAGGAAAAAAGCTTTTTTAAGAACATTTGGGGCCTGGCTCTCCTTTCACTTATGCCTGATTAACTTCATTGTCTTGTCACATTGACACCTACATCCAAATAGAAGCAGGTCATATCTCAAAATGAAGCAAGGGCAGGACAAGACTATTCCTCTTTTGGAACAAGTACTCATTTCACCCCAAAGAGGGAGCACATGCAAAACACTTCCTTGAAAGAGATGTTGGGTTATTCCAGCACCTTTGTCCTTCATTTGCATGTCTGGCAAGACTCTATGAAGGACAGAGGAAATTAGTGCGCTATCATCCAGCCTACTTTTACAAAGTGTACCAAGGCCTCCCTAGTCAATTTACATCTATTGACCGGAATGGATTCTGAAGCTGTAGACATCGTGACAGGTTTAACTTTGAGCTATTTTGCGCTCACTTTAATAATGCTACTGTATCTAAACAGTAAATGTTTGCTTCTTTTTATCTGTATTTGAAATTATAAAAAAACCAAAACCCAAAACCAAAGAGGAAGGCTACAGATGTTCACTGTGCAATATGGGGAAAAAGGATGTTTCCTTTTTAGTACAACCTCTCCTGTTTGTTTATTTCCACCAGTTGAATAACTGTAGCAAGCCTTTTCTTCTCAGAAGGGATGTCTTTAGTGGGACAAAACTTGGAAAGATACAATTATGAGTTACTTGTGGTTGTGAGTCATTAAAGATCTCTAAGGACATTATTCTGTTTTGGACTAAAAGTGCAGGATGCTTTTATATGTAACTTTGTGTTCAGTTTCAGTTTTTGGCAGCCAGGGAAATTTGGGGCAGGGGGGAGACTGCAGTTACTTGAAAGAGAGGAAGAAAATTAAGAAAAAATCCACTACTACTCACATTTTGTCTTTGAGCTGTACAAGAAAATCTACTACTTCTCACATTTTGTCCTTGAGCTGTAGATTTCCAAGGACACCTTAGTAAATCTGTTCAACATAACTCTAAGTTCTTGTGTTCTATGCTAGGGTAGTATATATCCATCAAATTGTAATTCCAAAATGCATTTTTATGCTGTTTTTAGAGGAATGGGAGCTCACAATCCGCCACTTTAAATTGCTTGTCTAATTCTGCCTTTTATTTAAGAGCTGTGATTCAAAAGCTTTTTCACAGTATGGCTTAGAGGATCTGTGCTGCGCTACACAACGTAGTTTTCTCTGAGAAGAATTATGAGCAGTAATTTTTTTAAAAAAGTAGTATTCTCAGAAAATTTTGAATGATTGGAGGCAGAGTCTTGAGATGGAATCACAAAGAGAACGCTATGATGAGGTGGTTGTTACTCCTTTCTGAACACACGAAGTCTGCTACTAGTGCTCTGCATATAACATGCAGTTTATTAATGCATGACAAGGTTTTTACTCTAGTTTACAGGGCAGACTATTCTGTTGATGAAGTTTTCTTTCACAGAGGGTCAGCTGAGAGTGGATGCCAATGTTTCTGTGCATCACCCTGGAGAGCCTTATGGAGTGAGGACTGAAGTGAAGAACATCAACAGCATACGATTCCTGGCAAAAGCAGTAGGTAAATGATGGTTACTTCATTACAAGACCGTTGTAGATATTTTATGTGGTCTGACACGAAATACGTCAGGCTCCTGAGTGCCTTAAATGCCCTGACTAGCTTCATCTGGGTGTCCCATCCATGCCCTTGCCTACGGGTCTAGAAGTTCCATTTAAGCTCAGGCTGGGGCCTTCAGACTTTGCCTGAGCTACATCACAGGTGTGTCAGTTTTCAGTCCTGTCTCCTGATGGACCTTGGACCTGTTCTGTAGTCTTATTCCCAGTTCTGTCTCTGGACTTACCTCCTGCAGCTTCTGACTGAGCTCCCTGGATGGACCCTGGACCCAACTCATCCCCTCACCTTGACTGAGACTGTCAACGGACCTGGTTAATAGCACATGCCTCTGCCCATGCTGTTCAGACCAGTGGGACTGCACTGGAGAGCGAGGGCTCTGCCTGTGCTGTGGTCACCCTCAGCTCCTGGCGTGTCCCCCCTTGTGGAGCAGCCCCGCTCTTGCTGCTCCCTGACAGAATAAATCTTAATATGGGGTACTGTGGCGATAGCAGCTGTGTTAGTCTGCAGTTTTCTTGCAGGGGTAGCCCTCCGCCTGCAAGAATAATAAAGCAGATGATTCAATGGCTGACACTTTTAGTACTGAAATATGTTAGCAGTAGCTGTGTCCTCCATTGTAGGTGATTCCTTTCCACTGAGTATGATGGGTAGTGTGTATGAAGTTCAGATGCAGTTTGCGTGTGAGCAAGAAAGGATGATTATTACATCTCCAAAAGAAAACTCAACTGGGTAATAGGACGGTCACTAGGAATGTATGGCTTGGCTGCAGTGCCTGGGAGAAAATGTTTTCTATTTAAAGGGAATGAAAGAAGATGAGGAAAACACACAAAGAAAGAAACACTGCTGGAGAAAGAGACAGTGACTGATAATTCTGCCTGTAACTACTGCTGTTTATTTCATTAAGTTTATAACAACAAGCTATTCCATTATTGCATAGCAGTGAAAAATGAAATAGTGGAGTGTAGAAAAGCTAATAGTGCAGTATAACAAGCTTATTATTTTTCTTTTGTTTCTGTCAGACTATGAAATACAGAGGCAAATTGAAGAACTTGAAAATGGAGGAACAATTCTGAATGAAACAAGAGCCTTTGATTCCAAGCTTGGGTGAGTTTTTATTTTGGAGGAACATCAGGAATAGGAGGTTTAGAGTGCCAGGGATAGCTAGTGACATGATCAGGAGAGGTAATGTAGTATTGCTCAACTTCTGCCTTCTAAAGCTAATGTTCACAAGCATAGTCTCCTCACAGGCAGAAATATGTTCTTAAAGTTGAGGCTTTTTCACAACAGATTGCCTGCTATATCAAGCAGTGTCCATGTGAAAATGACTGCCCTCTTACATAGATGCATTCTTTGAAGCGGCCTTAAGAAGCTCTGCTAATCTTCATGAGGCAAAGTTTTTGTTTTGTGTTTTTGCCATAAAACTAGTTCTGTGGTATACTACTTACCACATCTTACTTGTTTTGTTTTTGTTCTAGGTGCACTGTACCAATGAGAGACAAGGAAGGAAAACAGGATTATCGGTATTTATTTTTTTTTAATGAAGTTAACATTTCAAGAACTGAGAGTTTATTTCATTTCTTAAGTATAGTCAGTGTAATGAGCATATAAAGTTAGTCAGCACAGTGAGTATGTATTGGAAGTTTACCTTCCACTGGAAGGGGAAGAGACCTGTCAAAATCAGTGCTAGTTTGAGCAGTTCTAGATCTAGAACTGTGTCTCATCTCTCATAGACCTTTCCCAAAAACTAAGCTGGAGTACCTTAGCTCAGTGTGGGTAAGTTGAAGGTTTACTTTGTGGCCAGTACACAGGTATTCTTAAGAATGCCAGGCATAAAAAATAACAATATTGTGAGTTAAGCATTGCTTCCGCTTTAAGAAAATACTGAGGGAAATGATTTTGAGATAGCAGGCCCTGCCTCTCCATGCTTAAACCCTGTGATCATAGATCGCAATCACTATTTGAAAATCCTAACTACTATTGAAAGTGGCAGCATTCATAGGCAGGCTTCTACCATAAAAATCTTTGTAGACCTAATGAAGATGTTACCTTGCTAAGTACTTCTTGCCTTCCACCAGTGTGAGATGATAGCCATCAAACCACAAGCAGCCACCCAAGAAGGGTTTAGCCAGAAGGCCAGGGAACAAGGCAGGGGTCCTGTTGGGAAGCAGTGCTGCTGGGAACAAGTGCTGAGGCAACACTGCAAAGCAGCAGCACAGCTGCTTAGTGTCCTATCACGGGAGGTGGTCACAGCGGTGTCTGGATGGGATGGGGAAGAGTGATGCAGCTCAGCAATTGCTGATTGCTCTGGGCACCCCTTCTCCTGCTCTGTGCATGCCTGCCTCCTCCCCTGGTTCGGGCCATCTTAGCGCAGATCCTCCCAGTAGTTCCCTAGCTTTGCATCCCAGAGACAGTCTTCCTGTCACTCCCAGAGTTCACTTCCCAGCTGGAGGATTGTTGTTCTGCAGGAGAACTTTCAGAGCCTCTTAGCTTTGCCGTATCTGTGTTCCTGTTAGATCTATGTATATTCTACCACTGATCTTACTAGAGCAGAGCAAGGATTTTGAAAACGTCGCACAAACTTTAATTTTAATTCTGCTTTTTAAACTATTGTTTGTAGAAATGCAGCAGAAAAGGCAGTGATCGTTCTGTGAATTCCTCATGGTAGGGGCTGGCATGAGGCTTATTTAACAAGACTAATTGGAACAATGGCAAAAAAAAATTCATTAAAACTAGGAAAAACTGGTGAGTCTAAGATATTTCAAATAAAGACCAGAAAGATTATTACTATTACTAAGATTATGATCCGCATTAAACTGTTATTCAGACTTTTTGTAACTTAGTGCTGCACATTATATATTAAACTTAAAATCTATGTTTAGGCAGATTTGAAATAGAGATTATTATAGTAAATGTAGAGGGTGCCCAATGTCCTTTATTCTGATATTTTTGAACCCCTCATTTGATCATATAAGAGTGAAGTTTCTGCTTCAGTCGCAGTTATCCGAGTGGTTTGAATTGGCCTTCTCTTTAAGGGAACCTTTTGTTCTGTGATGGCACCCTGCTGAGCACAGTAACTTTGCTTTTAGCACAGCATGAGATTTCACCAAGATTTTTGAAGTTAATCTGGAAAAGGTTACAACCTACCCAGATCACTCCTGGCTGTCAATCTGGGTTTTTCCCTGGCAGTCCACTCTCGTTTTTGTCCAGATCCACCGTTCATGCTTCATGTCAAAAGCGATGGGTTGTTTCCATATCTATTCTTATTGGTTTTATTTTTTTTTTACTACTTTGGGTGCAGAAGTGTTAATTACCCCTTTCCTGTCATCGACTTCTTGACAATCGGCAAATACTCAAAGAAAGAGAATAGAGGCTCTGCAGCAGTTCAGGGGCTGATCTCTTACTACTTAACAGTGATACACCAAGTCACGAATTTTTAAGATTTTTGTTTAGTTGAAATAGTAATACAACTTCCAGGTAAGTATAAACTTGTGATACAAATTTTATTCCTTGTTTAGCTTCTGACTGAAAATAATTATAAAGGAGCTTGTCTTCATTTTTACTAGGTTTATGCCAGAGCCAAACCTTCCTCCTTTGATTCTGTACGATGCAAAATCTTTGCCAGCTAATATGAACCATCAGCAAGTGGTGAATATTGACTGGATTCATGAGAGACTTCCTGACCTCCCCAGTGTGAAGAGAGCAAAGCTTGTTGAACAGTATGGGATTCTTCCTGAACACAGCTTCGCGTTATTGGTAGGTCTATTGATCAAGTGCTAAAATAAGCCTAGAAACTTCAAAGCTGCATGGTTTCTGAAAAGATTTACAAATGTCATATTAACCAGCTGTCAGTTCTCATGGATGTTTTTTTAGTTGGAAATACGTCCAATGCATACTTTGTACCTTGGAGCCATATACATAGAATGGGAGGGGAAAGAAACCATACACAGTGTGCCTAGAGGTGTTTCTCGTGCAAGGTGCAGTCAAATAACTATTATTTAATATTGATCTTGTCTCTCTACACATGGATGCACCCACGACTGACTGCAACAAATGTACAACTTCCTGCTGACAAATCCTTGTCTGCAAGTGCCTGCTCTTCTGGTCTGTGGGTCTGGTACAAGGCTGGGCACATTGTCAGTATTTAACAAATTAATAAATATGTTTTCCTGACTGCAGAAGCAAACCCCAAAGTTTAAATCTTTCAGCTTCATGTGCCTGTTGATCTGGCTTCCACATTATTTTGGGGAAAAAAAAAAAAACCAAACCCAGGCTTATTCTTCTTAATACACAAAATGGCTGTACAACATCAGCTTTGACCTCATGATGCAATTTACCAGGGATAGGTTCAGAAGAGGGGATGAGAAAGAAATGGATGTAACAAATATGGATATAAATAAGGAAGTGACAGAAAAATCTCCTGACTTCCAAAATAATTCTAAAGGACTTTAAGCTTCTTAAATACAAACTGCATCATCTCTGTTTGCCAGTGATAACTCTGAGTCGGGGTTAGTACACTCACCCAAGATTAGACATTTCACATAGCCAGCTGAGCTAGGACAGTGTCCTGCTCTGGTTACCTCTGTGATTAGTGGAGACAGAAGGAAAAGGACTTCTTTAGAGTAAGATTCAGAGTGGAACCATAAGTACTTTAAATTGTCCTCTGGAGGAGTTCCTTTCTTTTGACTATAAATGGAGAGCAGCGCACCTAACTTAACTACCTAATATTCCTCCTTTGTGTGCCTGTAATTTAATACACTTGTACAAGAAGCTGGTTCTACAGGAAAAAAATGGTTCATTCTTTTGATGAAAGCTGTTAGGAAAACTACTTTTGTGGTGGTGTGCCATTTTAGTGAGTTGCAGATCTTTTACTGTTTGGTGTGAAGGTGAGTCATAAGTCTCATCAAAGTCATGAGGCTGCAGTGATAGCACTGAGAGGTGTCAGTAGTTCTTACCTTTCTATTTCATTGTATCAGATGCAGAATGTGATTTTGCAGTCAGTATTCCTGTCCACGCATGCATTTTTTTCACATCAACATATTTCTCACATATTAAAATAAACACAGCTCAGAAGGGTAGATAGGTCCTGAACCCTTTTTTCTGACTTTTTTTTCTTCTCCCCCTCTATGGTTGGTTGACCCTGGCCAGCTGCTAAACACCACAGCTGTTTGCTCATTCTCCCCACCAGTGTGACAGGGAAGAGAATTGGAAGAGCAAAAGCAAGACAACTTGTGGTTTGAGATAAAGACACTTAAATAAGTGAAGGAAAGAGGAAGGGAGAAACCCAAAAGTGCTGCAAATGCAATCACTCACCACCTCCCACAAGTAGACTGATGCCCAACGAGTCTCCAACCAATGACAAACACTACCTCCTCCAAAATCCCCTTCCCTCAGTTTTCTTTGTTGAGCAGGGTGTTACAGGGCACGGACTATCCCCTTGGTCAGTTTGGGTTAGCGGTCCAGCTTGTGTCCCCGCCCAACTTTGTGCCCAGCCTCAGCCTACTCGGTGTGGGGGGCAGAGTGGGAAAAAGAGAAAGTACTGCTCAGCAGTAGCCAAAACACCAGTGTGTTGTCAGGACTGCTTTAGTCACAAATCCAAAACACAGCACCCTCCTACGAAAATGAACTCCATCCCAGGCAGACCCAGTACACCCACTCCTTTCAGTTGGCATTAACACTTCTTACGTGTTTCAGTTTTGCTAGTATTGATGGCTTCTGCTGTGTGGTTCTGTCACCTCTCTCAACTAGCCCTATATATTTGTCTCATCAACTGCCCTTTCCTTCTAGCTGTTCTCTGGAATCCACTATTGCCTTTGCTTTTTCCCTTTTAACTTTTTTCCTTTTTGCAATGTATAAGATAATTAATGAGCTCCAAGCTGAAATTAGGGATTGAGGTTGTAAAGAGATAATGCGTCCATTTGAATGCATGAAGGGGATGCATTCTTCATTGCAGGTCGTCTTTTATTGTGCATTAGAATGTCAGCATGTATACTCTCCATAAAAGTTGCTTGCCTGTTCACTGGGAGACTAGTTAACCTTAATTCATCTGAAAACGGTATGTCCGTTGCTGTGTTAAGCTTACATCAGGAGTTGCAGAAGATTGCTGATAGGGCCAGATGCACAAATCTAATGAGCATTCTTTCAGGTTAGAGCGCCCAGGAGTGCTCATTAAATAAATGGCAGTGGTAGAGGGATGACTCTAAAATGCAAAATCTCTGTTCTGCGCAAACTTGTTAGAGAAAACATTATGCACCAAAGTTATAATAAAACAATACTGTACTTCAGAATGCAAGTTAGTTCCCGAGCTGGCTTCATGAGCTTTATTCTCATATACAGTAGCTGCCTGTACGTGCTGCAGCATTGAGAATCTGAGACTCTTGCTTTGCCTAATTACAAGATGTACTGAAATGGAGGGAGAGCATTACCTATTAATATCTTTATATCTGAAATTTCTGAAGTGTAAACTGCTACATTTTTGACAGTTTTGTATAAATTGCAAAAATAAATGAAGTTTCTGATTTTCTTCATGCAGAACCATTCTTACTCGTAAAGATACAATTCTTTGAGCCACGTAGACTCCATGGTATTTGGGTACTCAGTTTCTGCATGCAGGTTCTACTTTGCTGTGTAAACTGGTAGGCTGGCAAATGCAGCAGTCAAGAGGGATCTCTGACAACTTTGCCAGTTATGATATTACAATATTTTTGTCTTGCTTCATATTGAGTCAAAAAAAATAAGAGGTATTGGCATAGACGTTAATGTGATGTTTTGTTTTCAAAAAGCATGCTGAAGTCTGGGGAGGTCCAACCAAAAAATAGATCAGTTGTCACAGTGCAGCACTAGAAAAAAACAGTCTGATCACTTCCTTTCTCATCTGAATTCCAAGTCTTCCTCTGCATTTATGGTTCCTCTGCTTACTCAGATAAAAGTGGCTGTTCCACTTGGGCTTTGGCTTATTGCTTTGGTGGAACAATTACATTGGTGAATCCTTCAAACAGTCAAAAGTGGGATGCTGTAGAAGTTGTTTTTGACCATTTTGTTTATGATATGCCGTCCTCATACACGTTGGTGTGCAGGTGAATTTATGCTTATTTTTAGAACTTAAATCATTTTATAAGAAGCTGCAGGAAGAAGTTTGAACTTTCTTTGACTGTTCTGCTTGTCTGCTTTAATAGGCTAGATTTTTCTGGTTTTTATCCCTGACAATCTTGCACTTTTTTGCAGCAGTTGTTACCTCACAGTTGGTTATTGTGGGAACTGTGATGTTGAAAATGGGAATAAGAAAGCAGAAAATGACATTTTACTTGTGAACATTGATGTAGTTTTCTTCTTTAGTTCTTTGGGAAACATTATTGGTCTTTAAAAGCGTAAGTTTGCATTGCAGACCCAATGTCCCCAAAGATTGTACCCATGGTATTTTGGAAAATAATGTATTGTTTTAATCTTGTTTAAAAAGCATCTGAAATCACTCCACCACTAGGTTTTTTGGTATCTCAGTACTATTAAATGATCGTTTTAAACCATGTGTAAGAAAGAAATTTGCATCTGGTTGAAATACCGGTATGTCAGATTTCATGCCAGTGAGACTCTAATGAGTAAGTTACAGCATATTTGTTGTGTAATGGGAGCACCAAGTGGGCCTGGATCACAAACATGGTGCTGCAATTCCAGATTTCTGGTGTTCCTTCTATGAAGATTAAAATACGTTATTCAGAATTAAGTGAGAACAGTCACTTAGCATTCCTGTAAACCAGTATGTTAGAGCATGCAGTGTTTTTCAGCTCAGATCTATCACAAAGGACAGGTGTGTGTGCGTTGGTAGTTGGAATGAATTTGGCATGAAGAAAGTTGACCAAAATGCAGAACAAACTAAAGTCATGTTCAAGTAGTATAGTGTCTAGAAATTGAAGCTAACCAAGTTATGTCTGCATTTTTTTTAATATGGCAAGAAAATAAAGAAAACGTTTCATTTCTGTCAGTTATTTTGATGTTTTGACATTCTGCCTTATTTATTTCAGTCTAGCATTGCTGGGTTTTCCTACTCTTTGGCTACAGAAAATGATAGTCACCTTAAAAAACCTAAAACAAAATGCAAAGGAATTTTGGGGAATATGTCTGGTTTTATGTGCACAAGTATTGAGTATGGGGTTTGATACCTGGTAGCATATGTAAGTCTGAGTATTCCTGGGCTCTTCTGCTTTTGCTGCCTGGAAATCATCTGATTAAAATGTGAAGGCTGGGTATGTTTGTCCTTGATTTTTCAAAGGTCTGGCAGCAGGGTCAGAGCTGTAGCTCCAGCCAGGCTGTTGGTATCCAGAAATCTGAATGTGCCCACTGCTAGAGATACGCTCTCTAGCCTCTGCATGAAGAGTGTGTTGGACACGCCGCTTCTGAGTTGCATAGTCTGCATTCAGACATGTGGCATCCGCAGACATTTTTTTGTGTGCATAGTGCTGTAGCTAGACCTACTCTGCCTGGAGTGTTTGTAAAACCTTCTGCAGCGTGTTTAAAGAAACCAGCATTTATATGTGCTCAGTTTTTCCTACCTAAATTGGACAGGTGTTTTTGTAGAAGGGAACCCGCTGTTTAAATAATCAGTGTTTGTTTGTGCTGTTGAATCCTGAGGTGAATTAGAAAGAGTACAGTATTTAGTAATGCATCATTTTAGTAATTCCACTTAACACGCACGCAGTTTTTAATCAAGTTTACTGTACTTTGGTAATCACGTCATTCCTTTACTGTTTTTTTTTTAAGCCAAGTTTGTTCCTCTAGTCTATTTAGCCTTAGATTTTACATAATTTGATTACAAAGTAACTGCTAGTTAAATTTGTAAGAACACTGGAAAAGAAGGGAATTATATCTGTGTGTATTAGATGGATAACTAGGGAGAGTTAGAAGGTTTACCTTGGTTCACAGAAGACCTCAGTGGCTTTCCTATGCTGAGAACTTGGTTTCTTTGCTCATGGTCTCAAGGTAAAGGGGACAGGGTCTGATTTTTGTCACACCAGTTTTACAGCACATCAACCATTAATCTAAGTACGTTTTGTTCTGTTCCACAGAACAGAGAGCAGTAGTCTGCAGTCTTCTCAAAAGCCATACATCATTACCAATGAAAAATGTGGTATCTAGAGCTGTTGGAAGTTTGTGTTGTGAAAGCTTTGAGGAGGAAAGTCTAAAATTCTGTATTGCTATGGTGATAAATTGCCTTTAAAAACAAGGGCAAATGAGACTGTTTTGATGGGATGTGTTTGAGTGGAACAGTTAGGCTTTGGTTTAGTGTGTACCTGCACTCTTTTTGCTCGGAACTGTTGGGAGATCTGGCCGCAGTCAATATGTGATTGGGAAATGTTTTTGCTGTGGTGACAGTACGCTTAGAATAGCTCCTTGGCTGTCTCCAAACTGTTACCTCTCAACTTCTGAGAGCTGGCTTGTCCTCCTGTGCATTTATGCCACACACTGCAGAAGTCCAGTGGCACGCTGGATTTGGATTCCTCCCTGAAAAGGTAGGAGCTGCCACTTAATATCTCTTCAGCCTTCAGTAGACCTAATGAGTTCTGTGCTAAAGATCCAACAATGCCTTGATGACAAACAGCACAGCATTCAACAGACTGTGCAGTATCTGTTCTTCTAAGAACAATCTCAGATTTCACCTAGGCTATAAATTGAATCCCCTACTGTCATACCTTCTGAGCATTTAGGGTGCTGTGGAAAAGCTTACATAGCTTCTCTGAAAAAACTAGAATAATAAAACCCTACTTCTTACAGTATGACCTTTCCATATCATTGAAGGGTGAATTCAAGCTAAACTTACTCCTTCAATCCAAGATAAATAGAAGTGATTGCAAGATCAAGAGTGAAATATGTGTAGACAGTTTCAGGAAAAATCTCTTCTTGGTAAAAGGTAGCACAACAGCCTGTTGGGTGGCAGCATTATATTTTCTAGCATTATACGTACTTAAAACACATGAGAAGATGAGAAAGCTTCTCCCCAAATGCTAATTTTAGGGAGGAGTTAAGAGAAGAACAGATCACTCATTTATTGGAAGTTCCATTGAAACAGACAGGCTGGCAGATAAGCTATATGTACCTATTCTAGATGTAACATTGTTTGCTGTTCTGTTAATAAAATTGCTCCCAAGTCTTGTGACTTTAGAATGAATTCACAAAACCAAGTTTACTTTAGGATTGAGTATTTATACTCCGCATGTAATTGTATAATTAGTCATGTTTGCACTCTGGTATCTTTTTGATGCATTTAACTTTTCCTAAACAGAATGAAGATGGATTAACAGAGTTCTTTGAAAATGTGGTAAAACAGACCCAGATGAAACCAAAGAAAGTGATCGGCTGGATTCTCAATGTCCTGCTCAGTTACTTGAAACAACATTCCCTTACAGTAAAGGAAAGGTGAGGCTTCTTGATTACTACAGTGGTGAAACAAAAGTGATCCCTTTTTCATGTACCATGAATAGTATCGCGTCACTCCGTTGCTTGCTTCTGCTTTAGTGTTTATCTCTGAAGTTTGTTACACTAGGCAGTAATACATAGGCCTTGACGCTGTCATGCTGAATGAAGTTAACCAAATAGCTTGCAGAGAAGAGGACCATGTAGTTAAGAGTAGTAATCAGAGTCTTCCTTCTTTGGAATATGAAAGTGGTAAGGCATAATCAGGCAATCAATACCAAAGTTGAATGTAGTGTATCGTGAGGAAAAATACTAGCTTGTCATGCTGAACTGTGTGATCTTTAGGCAAGCAACAGTAGCCTAGATGTATTACTCGCCTCACTCTCTGAGGTAACTTCTGCCCCCTTTTTCCCTAGCCCAGTCAGTTCTTTTCTCCTGGCTGACCTTCTGAACCTTCTAGAAAAAAAAGAAATTTCTTCTACAGCAGCAAAGCAGGTAAGTACCTTTTTGATTTTACTATACTTTAAATCTGTGGCTGCTTATTCGATTTGCATAGCAATTTTATAATCAGTGTGTACCAGTATGTTGGTTGCTTTAAAAGAAAATTATGTAGAGTGGTGATGAAGGATAAATTTTGTATCTACTATATACGTAGAATAGATGAAAATGCCTCACGTGTAGATAATTTTACAGATACATGTGCATATTCAGTGTTAGAAGGGGGCACAAGCCAAATAGTAGATTTAAGCAATGTGAACTGAAGTCAGTTAAATAAATCCTGCTTCTGAACAGCCTGGACACGATCTCAATTTCACAGTTTCAGTCAGACCTGAGTGAAAGATCCGTGGGGAGCTAATCCGTGACTTGCAGTTAAGCTGAGAGTATCTGTTCCTAGGTACTAAGGGACAGTAAGGTCTACCTTCCCGAGTATTAGCATGTGGAAAAGGATATAATTCACCTGAGTGAAGTCACAAAAGAGTTCTGCTTTGGTGCACCTCTGAGTCAAAAGTGCAGAGGTCTGGTCTTTCTTTTATCCCTGCTTCTTTGAGCAAGTGCTGTCGTGGACCTCTCAAGCAAGTACTGATGGTAAAGCTAGTTTCTCTGTCTTTTTATGTATCATCTTGCTTTGGACAGTCTGAAAAATCAGCTCTTCATGATTTGTGTCTAAAATTGTGAACTGCTTATGATGAGTGAGTGCTGTGTCTATAGACAAAACTTGCAGTTTTTTTGTGATAGGGAATGGTCATTCACCTTATTGTTGCAGCTAATTTATGTGGAACGCATTGTCTTTTCAGATTAATTATTATCTTCTAGATAAGTATGTTAGGTGACTGCTTCTTCTCGGGTGTACATCAGTGAAACTGTTAGCGAAAATATTTAAATTGCAATGAAGATATTTAACTTGCCTTGTCTGCTTTCAGGCTTTTAACACTCTGGAATACACAGGGCAGGTTTCCATCTTTCTAGCACTTACTGATTTAATCCAAGTACAACTTTGGAATAGTACTGAAGTCTGTTCACTTGTTTTTTGCATGATTATAAACCAAGTGTAACTGTTGCAAATGTGGCTCTTTACCCTACTTGGAGACACTTAAACTTCCTGGTCTGATGTTTTCTTTTTTGGAGATGCTTGTGGTTCTTAATTAAGTTGGTCTTGTTGTTGGTCTGCTTATGTGAATAGCCAGCTGCATATGACAGGCATCATAAATAAGGATTTAAGTGCCTGACTTCAGGCATGTGCATTTGGAAATTTTGGATTGGAAAAGTAAAAGCTTCAAAAAGGAGATAAAGTATTAATAGGAAAAGCATTGGAATGCAGAGCGGTTCTGTGCCTGCGGGGTTATGGCACACCCATGAGTTTGGTGTCTGCATTTGAAAGGGAAGCTTCAGAACTCCAGTTTTAACTCTCAGCTTCCTTGTGGAGGTAGAGACAGGGTACTAATGCTCTTGTAGGGGAGTTTCTTGCCTTGTGATATATTTGTGTGCCAGCACTTCTGACAGCTTATGAAATGTCAGGAATTTCAGAGATGCTTTTCTTGTTTAATTACCAACTCCTTGTAATGTGCATGTTGTCCTCAGTGTTCTGAAATTGGACACAGAGAAATAACAGTACAGTTTGCCATCACTGAGTGATGCTATCAAACTGCAGAAACCTTGCCACATTTAGAAAAGTATTTTGGTTGCCTGGATGTCAGAAGAATAACAAATGTTTATAACAATTCTCAGCAGTAGGCAGAGATACTGGATGGCCTGAGGGCAGAAAGGGCTATATATACACAACAGCAGATGAATTGCAGCACTTGGGGTGGGAGAGAATGTACTGTAGTGGTAGAGACAGATCCAACGAGAAAGGATGGAAGGGTTCGATGGGGTGAGCGTGCAGACATGCATACACATACATGCTCGCTGCAGGAAGCTGTTAACAGTTTAAATTTTTTAAGAGGTTTTGTGTTCGGTCTCTGCTGTATAAGGCACTAAAACACAGAGAGATAAAAGCTGTAAGCGCTGATTATAGACACAGAACATTGTATGGTAGGATGCATATGCCAAGGAAAGGGCACTGTGTGCTTCCATAATTACCACTTAGGTAATTACAGAGCTCACGCCCAACTTGCCATCAAATATAGCATCCTGCTCCAGAGGTCTCCGAAGCAATTTCAGACTGGTGTGCCTGTGCAAAGGGAAGCAGCTTCCAGCTCTGCCAGCATGCAGGGCTGTGGGGCGAGTGTGTCCTGGACCAGGGGACCTGCACAGGCACACGCTGTGGCCCACCCCAGAGGCACCATTTTGAAGTGGAGGTGCTGATGCTGCTTACCCAGGGCTGAAACCAGTCTGCCTGAGATGGGGCCTCGGTCCTCGTTTGCAGGGCTGGCAGTGAGTGCATCTCTGGCGTAAAGGGCCTGCCTTTGAGTTACAGCATTGCGGGAGGAGGCTGGTTCCTGGGCCAAGGAAGCAGAAACTTGCCCCTGCTGCCGAGAGCCATGCTGGAGCAACTCCACGCGGACACCCCTGTCACGCATTCATCAGGGATCTGCAGCAGGGTATGGAGCAGAGCAGACCCCAGGTCTTGTTTGCTTTTGCAGTTGCATAGGTCACCCACATAGGAATAACTTCAACAGACCCACTTGGCACCCCTACTTTAAAATAGATAGCAGGGAAATGAGTACAGTACACAAACCTAAACAGAACCATCTGCTTTGACAATTATGGCTATACCATCTGGAAGACTGGACCCAGCCTGCCCCTCACTTTTATCAGAGGCTGAGGGACAACTGCCAGACATTGAGGCTTTCCATCACTGGAAAGGAGAGATGCCCACAGGACTGACTCGAGTGGTACTGCCTGCTGCTTCCCCCCACCCTTGGCAGCAAATCAGTGCAGATAGGGTTTCCAGTTGGAGCATTCTCAGGCACAGCAGTCATCTGGCACGTTCACCAGTTGCAAAATGTTTGATATGATGCCCGTGGCAGCCAGACATGTAAGTCCTGATTAATTCATCTTGACCAATGGTTTGCTGCTATGCCTGTGTAGGTAGAGACAGCATAACATCATTAAAATCTAATCACGCTCAGGCAAGAATCAATAGTAGAAACTACTGAGATTTCAGTAATGGAAATGAGGCCTGAGATTCTCATTTTGGCTCTGGAGACTTCATAATTTGATCCTCCTGTTCTGGTGGAGGCAGTTTGTGTAAATGAGTTGAAATCATTTTTTAAACTGCTTTCTTTAGATTCGTACTCCTTGCCAAGTGGAGAAACACATTTTTAAAAGTGTGCTTTGACAGGTCTTGGCCACATCTCTTTCTGCTTTTCTACATACCTGTAAACAAGCAAGGGCCTTGATAACATTGTTGCTCTACTAGCTAAGTGGAGATGCTTGTTACCAAATTGAAAAGTACACATGACGCAGATGTCACAGGGAAAATCTGGTGCCTTCAAGGTTTCTAATGGGCAAGCTTTTTCTCAGTGCCAGGAGATGTTTGGCAGAGAATAGCAGGGAATCAGAGCTGGATCTCTGACTGTCAAGCTGTCCTGCCCCTGATCTTAGTCAGCCTGATATATGAATTGCTCCTGGGTAACTCTGCCGTGGTCGGCTGCTTAGATTTTGTTGTTGCAGATTTTCCCCTCTTGCTGCCCATGGCATCCTGCTTGAATACATACCAGTCCTAAAAATCACATCTGCCTTTTTCCAGGAGAGCAGTATGGCTTATTCATTGTCCAGCCTCTGATTTGTGCAGCACTTGAGACCCTCCAGGGTCTTTTGCTATGGGCTGTGCAGTGCAAAGAGGACAGGGCTCCTTCTGAGGAGTGATGTATCATCCCAGTGCCTCGGGTGGCCTTCAGGACAGAAAGCTTCTTGCCTGGTCTCTCAGGGAAGGAGCGGGAGGGGGCTCTCTGGGGTAGCAATGGAGTGCAACAAAAAAAAGGCGAGCGGCTGCAGACAAGTTGAATCTCTGCTGGATGTATTTCTTTCTAGGGGTATTCCAGGTAGCAGTGGCATGGTGATTTTTAAGTACTGCAGTAGAAGGAAGATCTTGTAGAAGACATCATATACTGCACTGATTTATTTAGATATAAACATCTGAAAGCTTTACTTCTAGCGGTTGTAGCTCTGGCTGCTTATCAGTAACTTTAATATTGTGATCTGCCTTTAACCCTCTTACAGGGGAAAAAACAAGATGTAGCTGTCACAATACAGCTGCGCGTCATTACCCTCTCTCAAGGTCTCCAGCAGAGTGATAAGATCCCATAAAAAGCTGTGGAGTATGGCTGGCAAACAAATCTCCTTTTGCAGGAATTGTGTCAATGCATGGTTCTTAAATACCTGTTGTGGTTACAAAATTGTTTAACTGAAGGTCTTTTGTACCAGAAAATTCTTCATGCTGAAGAAAATTGGTGGGGTAGTTAAGATACCATCCCACATGCTTCATTTTTCCTAAGTTGTTTTGCTGCCCTACTAATTATTTAGCATGCAGCTTTGAATGCCCCTTCTCGTCTCCCCATCCCAGCCTCTTCTTCATCCTACAGTGAGTATTTAATGCTGGAATTTTGATGTGACATCCATTTCCATATTGGTACACAGCAATGGCCCACACATACAATCATATCTTCGGCTCAGGATGGAGCACGAGCAGCTGTTTTAATAATGGTTTTCTTTCTCTCCTCCCACAGCTCTGAAATAAGAGCAAAGGGAATACAGAAAATGACTGCCCAAGGAAATTGGTTTTTTATAAATGTTCTCTTCTCTCAAGTTTATTCCAGGGCAATAGCCCTGCTACAGCATAGGAAAACACACTAGCATTAACAAGTGATTATTCCGGAGGCCTGGGTTCGCCCAGCGTTCCAATACTCGGAGGCGATGCATAGGTGGGCTGGAGCTGCTGCATTCATTCTGCTCGGCACTATTTTTCTTCTGCTTTGTCATACGTATCCTCATTACAGCTTGCTGATGAGGACTGGTAATGGGATGAGTTACCTGGGATGGGACTCGGTACAATAGTCAGCTAATCGTCAGTTCCCGGGCAGAGACATTGCTCGTGGAAATGCATTTTCTTACTGCTCTCAGGCAGTTCTTGTGAATAATGTGAGGTGAGCGTGAGTACTGCCTGAGGGACAGCCTTGCAGTCGGTGACAGTCTCTGTCATGGTGCCCCCCTCTCCCAGCGAGGGAGTGGCGGCTGAGTGCAGCAAGGGACACGGGGCTGCGGGAGGCAAACTTCTTTGAACAGGTACCTTTGCCGGTAGTAGCGGGCAGGTCCCGGTACTGCGGTAGGCTGCAGAGGACTGGCTGCGAACCATTAGCCTGCACTCATGCAGTGAGTGAAAATGCTTTGTCTTATTTCAGGATGCAGAAAAAGAGGGAGGGTACAAGAGCTCTTTCAGTGAGGCACAGGTTTAAATCTTGGGTTTGCTCACATTTGAATAATCTGCTCTTGCTTTAACTAAAATTTGGCTTCTTGGGTAGTAACTGAAATACTGCATCTAAACAACATGGATAAGTCAAAACACTGACCTTTGCTACTCATTGTGACTTTTCAGGTGCTTGCGGAATTGTGGAAGGGAGAAGGGAAGACTCCTCTTGAAATTGTTAAAGAAAAGAAGCTTGAGCTGATACAGGACCAAAAAGAGCTTGAACAGATCTGCCAGGCGGTGATTGATGGACAAGAAAACGAGGTGATTATGATAGTGCTGGGAAGCTTGTGCACTATGGCAGTCTGTGGTGCTAAAAAGGGGCTTAAAATGGCCTTTTTTTTTTTTTTTTCCTTTTGATTGTCATTTGGGCTCTAGAGCCAGTATAGGAGCATTAAAGCTGCTGCTCAGATATTATCAGGCTTTTCTTCTCCTTTCTTATTTTACTAAATGTTTTTTTAGAAATTGAAGCATACACAAAATGATCAGCAGAAGAAATTACCAGTCTGGCTAATGTGCTAAGTCATTCTGAGAGACCATAAAAATTTAATGCAGGAAAGGAAAACTGTGGGGCTCTTTCCCTTTTCAGCTCTACTGCCATTAACCTGACCAGGCCACCCGGCCCCATAACTCCGATTTTTGTGTCATCTGTTGTGATATTAGGGCAATGCTGTTAAACTGTTCCGAAGCTGGAGAATGAAGTTAGCTGCCAGCAAGGCATATATTAGTTATGGAATTAGAGACTGTATCAGAGCTGGCAAGGCAAAAATTTTACTTGGATCTGCCTCTTCACCATGTCCCCATCTCCCTCCACTGCCAGAGACAAGTCTAGCTGGCTGTCCTGCCTGACAGTGGCTGTGGGGTGGGGAGGAGCTGGACCCCCGTGGCAGCAGCATTGGTGGCTCCAGAGCTGTTGTCCGCTCTGCTGTTCTGCTGCTGGGCCGTGGCAGCAGCACAAATGCTGCAGTGGGAAAGATGGGGTTTTGGCTCTTCCCCATCTCCTTGGAAGAACACGCAACAGTCTGCGTGGCTCATGGGTCTCGCAAGGTCTGAGCCAGGAACAAGGGGAAGAAAACCTTGTTGATCATGAAGAGGAGGAGTGGGAAGGGATCTTGACAGAGTCTAAAATCTGCTTTATAAAAAGCAAAATGAAAACAAGTGCTTATATGTTCTCTGGAGCAAAAATGTAAAAGCAGAAGTGCATAGCTTACTTCTAATATAAACATTGTCTCGATACATTTGCCATTTGGAAAAAAAAATTAACATCTTTTGAGAACAATACCACCCACCCCAGATCTCATTGGGGGATGCTAACAGCTCTGCAAGAGCTTTAGATAAAGAAAATGAGCTTGCAGTAGGTCGGCGTGACCTCCATCAGACTGACTCATTTGCAGAGCCTGATAAAAGTGCTGCTGTATTTTCAGACTGGTACGGAAGCACAAGTGTGGATAGAAAAGAACATTAGAACTGATTGGGAAGTGCAGAAGCCGAAGGTCCATAACTACACTCCCATTTCAATAATAATGCTTTTTCTGAGAATGTAATTCCTCTCTGTTTTCCACTGCTTTAGTCAAGCCAAATGCAGTAGAATGGCCTCACTTCCCTACTTTTTCCAGGTGATCTCTTGCTAAGACAAAAGCTGCCTTGAAGGCCTGTAATTCATTGCTTTAAATTGGTGAGAGAGCTTACCTTACAAAATAGTTAGCTGAGTACTTGACAGGAAGAAGAAAAAACTATGCCTTGCTTTTTGATAGTAACTTTCTTTAAAATGAACTAACTTACAAACAGTTGCTCAAGCCAACACTGAGCGCTTTATGAGAAATGCAGTGTCTGGATTGTACTGCACTCTGCCCCATGTAGGTAATTTCTAGCAGATCAGGAGTCATAAGTCCTTTCCGTATTGTGACATTACAGAGAAGATTTTAGACTGCCAGTAATTCAGATACCGTAATGACTAGCAATATTTGCATTTGTGCTTGGTATTGGCACAGCGGGTGGTTCATATGTTCGCAATCCTTCCCTTAATGTCTGTAAATATGACATGCTGTTTAACTGAAGCCATCGTGTTTTGCCCAGTAATTCTTGACAACGTAGAGAACGTCTTCCCTGCCACACAAACAATACGAAGGCCAGAAGCTTGTTTTTCAGCAGTAGCATCTCCTTTAGAAATGCCTGAAAGTGAAATTCCCAATGCTTTTTTCAGTGTCTTTAGTTAGCTTTTAAATATGGCCCTTGCTATTTTGCAGGTGATTGTGCATCAAACACTAGCTGTCTGATAGGAGGTCATATTTCTGATCAGTTAGTTAATTGCTATGTTGCAAAGGATTCCTTGCTTGAAGTAAATAACGTGCTGTTACAAAAACAACTATGTCTGTGCTTGAAGCACCTCACAAACATTATCAAGTAAGATTGTGATTCAATGCAAATTACTTGTTATAACTGAACAGTATAGTGAGTAAAAAGGTAGATCCTATTAGCAGAAAGAACTTAATCTAATTTTCCTGGCTCTTTTCCAGGAAGTCACTGTTCAAGTTGCAGACACTGTTAAAATCTAGACGTGTTTTCTGACTTTTAATAAAAGGAGATCTTTCTATCTAGTTGTAAGGCCCTGCTGCTGTAGGGCCTTGCTGTTGTCTCATGGGAGCAGAGCAGGAGCTTATTGCAAAGCTGAAGGCAGTTTTTATAAATAACAGCCCAAAATACAACATTCTACGACAGTGGTCCAAAGGACAAAAATATTCATACCTTGGCTGTGAATGAGTGAAGCTGTCCAGTTTTCATGTAACAGTGGTATCTGTTTTGTTTTGTTTTTCTTTAAAGGTTATGGCAATAAAGGCAGGAAATCTAAAAGTTCTAAATAAGTTAATTGGCCTGGTACAAAGGGAAACACAAGGACGATCCAATCCTGTTCTGGTGAAGCAATTATTAGAGAAGAAGCTGTCAGAGTAGCCACAAGAGAACAACGGCCCGAGTGTCTACAGAAATCATGTGCTTCGTTCTGTCTGGTTCACTGCAAATGAACTTTGGTGTCTCCTCGTGCATCGTCAGGATTATTGGTTATACTTCAGGCTGCATTACATCCTGGCCTTCCCTGGATGCATCAGACAAAGGCAGATGAGCAAAAGAATAGAAGGAGATGGAACAGTCATTTGCATCTCCTTCACTTCAGTGTGGCATTCGGAAACACTATTTCCACACAGCCATGGGAAACAAGTTCCCTGGGGTGTCTTGTGAGTATGCAGAGAGCTGAAGCTGTATTGGTTAGTTCTGTAATAAAGCAAGCGTAAACTCAGCTTTTCTAGCTGCCTTTTTGTGAGAAGGGAAATTCACAGATCTTGAACGCAAAGTCTGGTGGTACACACTAACAACTCATTGTAAATTAGTGTGAGCACACTAGTAACACTGACTAAAACACCTAGTAAGTAAGAAAACGTGCCTCCATGCCTAGCAGAAGGGAAAAAAACATCCACTGTTGTCATTCTTCCTGTTTTCTGAGGGATGGGGAAAAGATGAAGTCGCTAGCTGCTTAAGTCAGTGCCTGAGGCTAGTGCCACAAACAGATGTGCCTATGTCTAAGACTTAGTGTCAAATTGTTTGCTCACCTTCTCCTTGTTACACGCCCAAACATCTGCTTTGCGTACTCGCAGCTCTTTCACTTCTGAAGGGCGACGATGCCTGAGCCCTTCTTCCAAGGTTCACATCCCATTTTGGCCTGTTGAGGTTCAGCGTAGCAGACTTCTGCTGTAGCATGCTTCTGCTGGCCCTGCACAACCTACACAGGAACATGTAGTGCCTTTCTCTTACGCAGTAGCTCAGTAAAGGGACCATTTGCTCCAGTTTGGTTTTTTTTCTCTGCTGATGAGAACTTGACCCTGTGTTTCAAATGCTCCAAGCCCAGGGCTGCACGCTTCTCTGGCACTGCACCACTTCATGGAAGGAATTGAACATGCAGTTGGCTTACCAAAACTGCACCAGATGCAGCTGGGTTCCAGGGTCTACTCCACTGCTTAATCAGAAGGAGTATTTTATGCTGGTTTTTGGTTTTGGGGTTTTTTTTTATACTTGCCATTTTTCAGCTCCTAGCTTTAAGTACCCAGTGAAATCCAGGGTCCTAGTTAGCTTCCCAGTCCCAACCCACTTGGGCTGATCAAACCATTAACAGAAAACACAACTAGAAGCAGCCTATCAAATTTACATTTACTAGGGAAAGAAATCCCATTTAGTACCAGGGGTTTGAAGTTCTTAAATCCCTTCTGGAGACTGCTAAGCCGTACATTTTAAAGATCACATTTCTCTCAGACCGCAGGTGCTTCTTCAGAATTGTTCTTTAGGATATGCCTGCAGGGCAAATGTCACAGGAGTGCAGCAGGTATGGCCCTGGGACCTCAGTCACCTTTTGCTAATGTGGTGCTTGCACCACTAGTTCAAACTAGGTTGATAGCAGTTCATGCTCAGGAGCAGTAGTGCTAATGTATGACTCGAGGAGGCCGTTTCTGTACAAACTGGCTCATGGTTCAAGTGTGAACTCTTAATTAGAAGGAAAAAACCCCGTGGTTTTCAAATACATTTAATGAATAAAATGTATACCCATTATTCACATAAAAACAACTTTACAATTCATAAGTCATACAGCTGACAAAAAGCAGTAACATGGCTGCAGACAAAAACCATGACCCTTAAAAAAAACCCACTAAACCCTGCAAAAAACCAAAACCCCAAACCAACCTCCCACCCCATTTTCATGTAACCTGACCTTCACACAAAGGCTTTTACTATCACTTTTCACATCATGAGCAAGAAGTACCATTTTTACTTAGTTGTGTGAGTTTTCAGGTAAGTGTTCAGTCAATAAAGGTTTAGATTATGCAGCAAACTTCAAATTTTGGAATTCTGTTCAACTCTTGCCGTGACAGCAAGAAATGAAAAGGCACAAGGGCTTCTGCATGAAATCTGGAACCTTAATTTAAGGGTACTCCCTCAGTTTAGAAAAACACAACTGGTGGTCCTCCAAGGTTAATGCTTTTTGCTGCACAGCTTGATGCTGCTGTGCTGAGTTTCCCCTCTGCTGTCGTGGGTGCCTCTTAAAAAAGAGAAAGCAAAACAACAATGCATTTGGATGAGTAGTAATTAAGCTGTATTTAAAAGAAGGAAGGATCTCCACTACTGTAGTATGGCTACTGCTGGTAAATGTCTATTTAATGGCTACTTCTTCTTAGCCACTCTTTTCCTACATAATTACACTTTGCTAATATGGTACAAAATCTGTTAAAAAGCATGAGCCAAGCTCTAGATGAGTACAGCATTTGATCTTTAAATGGATGTAATGTAAATCTCAATCTATTTTCACCTCCACCTGCCAGACACAATGGATAACAAGAAGGATTAAAAAGGGATAATTGTAATATTCTTCCCCTTCCAGGGAAGAGAAAGAGCAGCTATAGTCTATAAATTCTGCACTATATTATGAAACAGTCACTTCTAAAATTTTTAAAGAAATCTTTTGCAGACGCACACAAAATGTAAATTTTGTTCTGATAGAAAAAAGTGGTTTGAGTCAAATGAGATCGAGATGATGAATCTTTGAACATTTGTGGAGATATGAGCTACCAAATTTGAAGCAGTGGTAGCTGGCAGTGCTAGGATGGAGAGATGAGAAAGCTCAGCAGGGCCAGCTAATACTGCTGCCACTGTGGCAGCCGGCATTAAGGGGCTCAGCAGTCACCTTACACGATTTTGACTGAACCACTACAACCACAACACCGGATCCCTTTTTGCCTGCCAAGGGCCTAATACAGCAGCCTAAATACAACCACCACCTTCCTCTGTGTCCTAAATGGAGCTAAAGGCAAATTCTAAATACTCCATAAGGAAACTGTACCGCACAAAACAGCTTTGGTTTATATTTGTTTAGCAGTAGTCGGTGGAGCACATGAAAAGACAGAAGCAGCAGCCTCAAAGAATTTAGTACCTGCTATTGTAAAGACTAATAACCCCACAGGACAGGTGGGTCCACAAGATAAAAGGCAGAGCCCGACTATGAAGTGTTCGATGTCAGAACGTGTTGCAGACCAGGAGGCTGTTTTAAGCGTGGTTGTGTCGAGGCTAGGAACTCAAGAATTAAGACTGAGGCTTTGACCCCAACTTGCAAGTCTTATTTAGCTACAGCAGTGCTCCCTGATCTACTGACTGCAGATGCCATCTGTGCGACAGCATTAGGCGAGGTGAATTAAGGACAGTTCTGTGCGAGTTTTCAGCAGTAACTGTCCACGAACAGAGGGCCAAGGAAAATGCTCACAAATTAAACGCTGACACCAGACACTGTCGTGACAATCTCATCTACTCGTTGCTGGAAGTCCTTTAGGAGGTCACTCCTGCAGGGGGAAGAGATGATACTTACTATCCTATATAGCTGAAGTATCCCATATCTGAGGTTGCCAAAGAGGAGAAGAAAGTTGTCTAAAAAGATGCTGGCAATGCTGAAGCAGTGAAGAAAGAATTTCTAGCGCTCAGCCTTGGCTGCAGAGTTTAATTTTAACTGTGTTAAAAATAGAAGAATATGATAGGAACCTTAACTAAAAAATTTACAGCTAGAGTATTCACACTGCAATTTCACTGCAGCCCCTTTCCACTCCGCTTTTGCGGCGTGGTGTCAGTGTACTGTAGTGTTCTCATTTCTGTTCTGAGCACCTCTCCACCTACGCACTTTCACAACCACTGACCTCAGCAGCACCTTCTCAGCAATTTATGGCCTTGTGGGTATGCTCAACATGTAGTGTTTGGGTTTTTTCACGTAAAGAAAAACAAATCGGGTGTTTACTCAAGTCCTTTCTCAAACTGTGAGAGAGAAGACAGAACAGCATGCTGGTGGTCTTTTTACCCCTGCTGCCACCATCTTCCTTGCAGTGCTGTTTACAAATACTCCAAAGTTCACGGGATTCTGCTTCAGGTAATGGCCACAAAAAACCCAAGTTACAGCAGATAGGAGGTCAAGATTTATTGACCCAAATGCTTAGCAGCTTACCTGCACCGGGTTGAATGTTCAGTGCAAGTCCTCCCTGTCCCGCCACAAGCTGCAAACTTTCAGCTAACATATACAGAGAGAATTCTATTGCTAAACAGTGAGGAAGGCAACAAAACAGAAAATCCTAAGTGGTTACGACCTGTGATTTGCTGTGCCTTTTTCTGCCCATTGTGATAGCAAATTTAAACTCCATCTAGAAGAGCTTCTGGACCAAGCCAGATCAGTCATTAGGGATGACTGCAGCGGGAACACAAAACCGCCAGGAGTGCTCCTTCTCTTCTGACTCTGCTCCAACACACACCCCACATCAGGTTGTACAGCCCAAATTTTAACTGCAATAAAGCAAACCTACAGAAATGCTCAGATGCTGCCATGAGGCCAAAAAGATGCAAAAGAAGGTAGAGTTTAGTGAGCAACGCAGCTGTGCATGGTCCTAATAAGTACTGGCTGAGTCTTCCCTCTAGGACTGTCCTAGTCCCAGACTCTTAAGAGCTCCCGTAGGGTGTACAGGCATTTCACAGTTGTCTGCAGCATTTGTTGACCAGTTGTACATATAGATGGAGAGGGACCCTGACCTTTGCTGTCCCTCCCCTTCATCTGTGTGTGTGAGGTCCAACTCATGGCTCTGCAAATGACTCCATCTCACCTGCTGGCTTTTCCCCCAAAAAGACTGGTGACAGCCATGCCAGACCCCACGTTATCCCAGCACCTACACGGGCAGCCAGTAATTTATGCCACATCCATTGCCTTGTCATCACAGCCTCTGGAGAAGGGCCTAGAGTTGGGTCAGTACTTAGAGCTGCAGAGGTTGTACTACCATGAGCTAATCCTAACAAGAGCACTTGAAGGCCAACAGTTTCACTGTAGGGAATGCTCCCTCCGTGCACAGGCATTCTGTGTAAGCACAATGCAAATGTTCTCCTGACATATGGTTGCATCAGCCACAGCTTTAATTATCTAAAGCATTTACACCCACTAAGCAGGCATTACCATCAGTAAGTTATATTTTGCCTTCTCATTTCTAAAGTTTGAGAGGTCGTATTTGCAGACTGGTCTTAGAGGCTGCTAGGTTTTTCAGACCAAAGCTCAGAAACCAATGTTACGGTTCTGGAGTTTTATGACAGACACTGGTCAGAGTTGCCAACACCAAGCTGCGCTTGGACACCGAGAGACAGCTCAAGAGACATGAGTCCTTGGCTCAAGCTGCAGCAAGGGATACTGAGACCCAGAGCCGCTCCCTCTCCTTTGAGGACAAGATGGCATTTCGTCTGAGCTCTGGCCAAACTGACACAGCAGCACTGAGCTGGACACAGTTTAGTTGTCTTGGATTTGACTCATCCACATTACTTTTTGGTCTAAATCCAAGCCAGTTATTTTTGAAGTATACAGCTGCTATGGAATTGGCTTCGTCAGAAATGTAAATTTGCAGGTATTTAGTCCACAATATGTAATTGTATGCGGGCAGTCTGCCGAAGCGCCAGAGAAAGTTATTTGGTTGAGAAATGCAGCCTTTGCACAAAAGTTCTATCAGGGCTTTTAGCCCAGAGACTTCAGTCTTAATTTAATCCAGCTGCCACACAAGAACCATTATAATCAATGAACAAAAAGAAGATTTGCACAGTCAGCAACAAAACGCCACTTGAAGTACCTACATATTTGAGAATCCAAGTAATGCTCCTATTCATAAATAAGAGGCTTCCAACTGAGCGTATAACAAGTGAAGTACATTGATGCTGGGCCACAACATGCTTAGAAAAGCTGGGGGCCCCTAAAAAATAAAGTACGTTCGGTCAGAGCTGGGCTTTCACCACGACCAAAGTCACTGAGATAGCGTTGCATTCTGTGGCTGTCCTCAGTCTGACAGCTGGCACCACCATCATATTAGCTGAATACCTATTTATGCAAGTCTGACACCACCTTAACAAGGAGCAACTTTTACCCTCCTTCACACAGTTCTGGCCCAAAACATTACATATCAGTGCTACCTATTCGGACAGTTACCACAAGACAGTGTCATCCATTTTTCAAGTTTGCTGTGAGGTTTTTCTTTCTGGTCCCCGGTAAATCAGAGCAACACAAATGTAAATTCTTACCGCATTTCACACAGAGGCAAGGGCCCCCTGCTCATCTGCGGTGGTTTACCTTTGGTTTGATCATTAACATAAGCACTCTGAGTGTCATGGACCCTCCGTTTCTGCTGACAATGCTCAAAAGGTGCAAGAAAGAACATACTGTAATTATCTAAACTGGATCCAGACACAGCAGCAACATTACTGTATTGTGTCAGAGCTATCTGAGTTAAAAGAAAAGAAAGGAAAATCCCAGTATTCTACTCATAACCACAGATGCAGTTTAAATGTTACAAATGTAGTAGGAGCCATCATAAAAACTGCAGGCATGACATAGCAATTTCAGTAAATACAGCACAGTAAATTGCTTATTAAATCAAGCTGCCCTCAAACAGCAGCGGTGGCTACAAATTCAAATGATACAATGACATAATTTAACTGCACGAGAACACACCGCTCCCATCCTTTTCTTCCTAACCCTGGGATTTTAGAGGAGCTAAAAAACCTTCCTGAAGCACGAAACCTTCTGTGAGGCATAAGCAGAGTGCACAAAAGGGTAGTGAATGCTTACGTGCTGTGCTGGATGGTCTACTTCTCTTAGTAAATAGAACTTAACCTCTTGAACTTAAACCCTTGGACTCTGCGGGACGCAGTAAGTTTGTTCGCAAATGTTTTTCTCTGAAGGAGTGAACAGACCACTTGGGCATTGTGCCCAGGCCAAAGAGCAATTAGAATGGTGCTGGTGGCAAAAATGCTGTTCCCATTCCAAAGCACGGCCCCTGCTGATGTCCAAGGTCCACCCCAATCACACCGTTTTCTGCCATTCTAGGAAATCTACTGATCTTACTAAAAAGATCAAATCGCATCTGAAAGGCAAATGCACTAAGCAGCACAAGACCACTGAATCCATCAGACTTTTTACGAAGTGACAATCCCCAGTGAAAGAGGAAATAAGTAATTCATGAACCGGATGCTCTGAAGGATGTATCTGGGTGTGCCAGTGGGAGGGACAGTCCATGCCCACTATACGGAATTTTCTCATCTCGACGGAACACAGCTGAGAACAGCAGCTCTCATTTCTGTTCTTCCAAACCAAGGTCAGAAGTTACCTGGACAAAAGAGGCAGTGCATCTTTCACACTGGAAACTGCAACACCAACAACTTGATCTCATTTGAAATCCCACATTTTTCTCTAGGGCACAAATGGAAAAGATCAAATTTGAAGAAAAATGCCTAGAATAATAAAAAGGCAGTAAGTAGGGCCAACAACACAGCACGTGAATTGCAACTAACTGTACATGTCCAAAGATCAGCACATGCAAGGGGTGATGCTGTTTTGAAGGAAAAGTTGCCGAGTGCGTTAGCCCAATTAATACAAGCCCTGTGTGTGTGTCCAGACTAATCCACAGGGCATCCAAAAAATTGTTGAAGGTAAAAGAGAACGACCACAACTGTTTTAAGACACAAAGTGCTCACTTTATAGGTAGGTTGCAAAAAAAAATAGCGGGTTGAAATTGCCAGAAAGATTCCTTGCTACAGCATAACAACTTAAAAACACACTCAAAGGCTACATCATTGGAAATGTGGCATTCGCAGTTTGAAACATCTAGCAGGAGACTGGAAATTAACTTTGGTATCACTGAGCCACCACCTGCAGGTTTTGGAATAGATCTGCCAACCCCAAGACACTTCATTCGTGACTGATGCTGAGACAATACGGGGAAGAGGGACTGCTCTAGTCACACACACACGTGAGGGTAGGGAAATCCAGACCATAGTGCACTTCTTACTCTTGGAAAGAGCCACATAACGCTGTGTCCACCGGGAGCCTACCAGCTGGACCACAGGTTGGACCAGAGGCATAATGGGGTTTTTTGGGAAAAAAAAAAAAGTATTATTGGTGAGAGATAGAATAACGCATTATCTAACTGGAGGGAAGAAGCTTATTAAGCAAGCATTTGGCTGAAGAACTTACGCACACAGAGGTAATTAATCTCAAAAGATCAACATTTTCAAGCTAAATCACAGGCTCTGCATTTTGAAGACAGGGAGATGCAATTCCTGCCAATATTTTTTTCGCTGGGTGCTGGACATTATGCTACTATCACAACTAAGACATAGCCGCAAGTCTGATCCAGCTCAGGAACAAAGTTACATGTATGATCGTCATTTTTACAGTCCTGAGCCAGGGTCACTGCACTCATCCACCTCTTCCTTTTGGGGAGCTGACAGACAGTTTTCCCGTTTACAAGGGGACACTGCGCACACAGTTGTGATCCTTCTGCAAGAAGTCTTCCACACGACTCCAGATTTCAAAGGCTGACTTTATCCTACCACATGTAGAGTGTAAGCTCTGCTACAGCTTATGAGGTAAATCCTCCCCTTCTTCAAATTTACAGATGCTTTTTTCAGCAGTCCACATTTTAAAATCCCCATGTAGCTTAACAGACCTGCTGAGATGAAACTGCTGTGACTTTGTACATTTGTTGAAAACACCGGTTAAAATTAACGATCTCAAAAGAAATCCCTTCTATCCAGCAAATAAAGATTCTTATTTTAAAATAAAAACAAGGGAAGGGAATGTTCACATAGTAACCTTACCGCCTTGAGCACTGGTCTGCAGAACTCTTTATTTAAAAAAAAAAAAATTTCTTTTTCATTCCTTTTTAAAAAGTCCTTCAGAAAAAGAATTTAATTGCTTCTGCAAATTAGCATTTGTTTCTGAACCACTAAAAGTTAGCTGATCACATTCATTTGGTACTTTCTCTTTTGCTCACATAAAGTTCCTACCAGAAGAGGTGAGGAACAAAGCAAGCACTGACCCTGCATCCACAATGCTAAAACACTTTCCGCACACAACACTACTGGACACCTTCAGGCCAGGCCTGTGAGTACAGCATGAAAGACAGCACTACTGGTAGTAGTGGGAGAGGGAACGGGGGAGTGGGGAAAGAAGCCACCATGTCCTAGGACAAGTTTTTAAAAACAAACAAAAAAAACCCCAAACAAACAAAAATAAATCTTCATTTGCTCATCGCCCATTTACAACAACAATGCAGGGTGAAAAAGTAAGAGCTCTCTTAAACCTGGATAACTGAGATTTAAGAAAAACCCCACAGCCTTGGCTTCAGCTTCCAAGGAAGCTTGTGAAGTGAAACAGGGCCATGTGGAGGTCAGCAGGCGATTTACAGGATGGCGCATGCAATGGTGCCTAAAAAAAAGAAAACCAAGTTAGAAATGAAAGCACACCAGAGTCAGCTAGGAAGCAACATGACCCCCAGCCATCATGGAAGTGAGGACAGTACAGTAAACAACTGAAGACAGACCCAGAGAAGTTCTTGAGGTGGTTTTGTTAGAGGTACGCTTTGGGACTATTTTTTTCCTTGCAATAGCCTACAGCAGTCTGACACAATAAATGCATCTCACAGCTTGTAGATTAAGGGTACAACTTTTCAGAAGCATCTAAAGGATTTAGGAACTTAGATTGCACTGCAAATTCCACAGGAATTTGATCTGTAATTAATTAGACTCTTCTGGAGTGTCTTTGTTTTTTGTTTTCAAAGTGTTCTTTTCCCTTGCAATCTCTGAGAAAGTGTGTTTCAAAATCAGGATGTGATTAACTGCAGCATCCCACACTACAGAATTACAATGAACAGCAGAACTAATGTATGCAAGTGTTATTTCCAATTTCTGTTTCTTCAGATTTCCTGGAGTCACTTTTAGTTTCTTTTCTGGACAAAAGTGTTTAAGGCTTTCTTAAACTAAGCCCCTTGTATATAGCCAACTACAGCACACTGGAAGCACAATTATGCTACTAAGATAAGATGAAATGCAGTGGTGATGCACCAATTCATCATGTTTGGGTTCTTCTAATGAAGCCCATTACTCACAGAAGAGAATTTTCTCAAGCGGTTAGTCACCAGCAGACAGCTTTCTGTTACTCCTTCCTTTTCTACAGCTGGTGAATAGTCTGGTCTTCCCCTCACCATCCCAGAAGTGCAATATTAGGAAAAGTCAACACCGAAATTAAAAGTAAACAAACAGTATTTAACTTTCCCTTAACCAAAAAAATTAACAATAAAACAGAACAGCTTTTAGGAGCAAGCCAACTGTTTTCATTAAAAAAAAAAAAAAAAAAAAAAAGACGACAAAAACAGCCTGCTGTCCTTTTAATACTACTGAAAGATATTGAATACCTTTCTTTAGCTTATTAAAATAAGCATAAAACAAACTACCTACTAATTACAGCTTGCATAGAAACACGTTGTTTTGTACTTTGTGCAAATCTTACTAAATAAGGCATGCTTGAGAGTTTAGGTAGCAACGCAGTAGTTATCAAAGAATGCTGAGAAACTGCAAGGAAAATTCCAAGCAGTCTGCAATCCACATCCACTTACACAGTTCATTTGACTTCAAAGACCAACAGCTGATAGCTGCAGATCTGTCTGCAACATAAGGCAATATGGTATGTGTAGGGTCCAGCACCTGCTTTCAGCTAGTCATGGGTTTAATACACATAAGATCACTTGAATTCAAAAAAACATGAGCCACTAGTTAAAACGAGGGCTTCAGATGTGGATTGGTAAGAATCCCGTTTCAGGGAAAAGAAAGGGAAGGGGGGGAAGAGGACAAAGACATGAAGAAGCACAACCCTTCAGATAAAGGGATTTTGTGCAGGTTTTGCATATATTTTTATACCCTGAACTGTCCCCATGGGACAATGTTTTTCCAAGCAAACTGTCTTCTACCAAGTTACCCAGAAGAGTATTTCTGGAACAGAAAAAGCTAAAATGTTTGCCTCTCTTAGCCAACCTACACACATCTATTGCAGAAATTCAACAGGAATCAGTGACACTAAAGAAGGGTAGCTGTGTAAAGAGGAGGAGATGAAGTAGGAAGCTGCCATAACAGCAGTATCACAAATCTCTCAAATAAGTCATGTAGCAAAGAGGGAAATTATAAGGCCTAATATAAGGTAAGGTGGAATAACATTTTGCCTCCTCTTCCCCCTTCAAATCAAGTATTTTCAGGAAATATTGAAGTACAACCTTCTTTTGTAAGCAGCTTTGCATTAAAAATCTGTTTAAACTCCAAAAGTTTTTTTTTAAAACACGTTTAAAAAAACCACTAATAATAATCCTCAAAATCCCCTAGTATTTTGTAACACAAAATGGAATGTTCCTGGGCAAGTGCTGCCAGCTCCTTCAGGAACTCTGGGAAAAGGGCAGCTGCAAGTACGGCATTCCTCACGTGCGCGGGAAGGCCAGGATGAGCCAGGCCTTTCTTTCCTTTCTGTCCCAGGAAAGGCTGGAGTACAGCCGGATAAGCTTCAGAGAGGTTCCTTCCTTTCCCTGCGTTGGTGTTGTGCTGGACATTACCTAAAGCCAGGAAGAGAGGAGAGGGGAGGAGAGGAGGAGAGGAAAGAGAAAGAAAAGACTCAGTATGTTAAGCACACGCAGTATTTGTACAGTGTCCAAACCCAGTTTACAAGGATTGTGTCCAGAGCTGTAGTTTGCAGTACCCAGACCATGCAGGGAGATACTCCACTAATCCAACATTTTAAAGTTCTACGTGGCCTGATTATATTGCATTTTTTATTAGCTATCTTTCCCCAGGTTATATATTATTCAGTTCCAGCTCTGATGAGAGAAATATGTGGGCAGAAGAGGAGTCAAGGGAAAAGAGTAATATGGATTTACGTTATGAAATAGCAGATAACATGTACCCATCTAGACCCAGCACGGTTGTCTCAGTTTAAGTGATACTGTGCTCTAGCCCTCCCTCAGATCAAAATATCGTTTGGACTTTACTTCTTTCTCTCTCTTTCTCCACCCTCTCCCCATGAACCACCATGTAAATGGGTTTGAGGCCAAGCTATCACATCACTATGGGAGTTTGAAGCAAGCTAGAAACTAAGGGAAAAAAATGTTTGAAAATTGGATTTTTCTACAGCTGTAACACCACGCTTACCTTTAACTCCCTGTAAAGCAACTAAGCATTAAAAAAAGAGCAAGTGAAAACCACCGTGTGCTCTGCTATATGATCTCTGCTGCCAGAGTTCAAAGGATCAGGGCTCAAGCATCAGAACGCATGGAATTACACTGACAGCAGCACTTAAATTTCAATCAATTGCTCCTTGTTTCAACCTGAAGAACTGCACTTTAATTAAATGATAATTCATTTAGTGAAACTAAAAAGGTGACAAAATTTAACACTGATGGACATAAATACCTTACAAAGAAAAATTAACTTGCAGAACTCACTGCCACAAGATGTCATTGAGGCCAGAAGCAGAGACAGATAAAATCCCGTCTAACTTACAAGTGGATGTTCTCATGAGCTGTATAAGTAAATATTTTTTTTAAAAAATAAAGGACTGTCATATTAACTCACATACTGCAGATAAGCCAAACGCCACATGACTGCATTAAGAAGAGGTTTCCCTTGAAGTGCACGCAGTTTATGTTAAAACACCTCAGTCTCAGGTTACACCATCCTTTATCTGAAACCTAGAAGTAGCTAAAACGAGGACCTGTAGATGAATGCCTCACCCAACGCAGCAGAGCAATCCCTCTGTTCAATAGCTCTGTACATTTCTTCCTTTCCTGTAGTTCTCTTAAGGTACTGTGGAATTACTGTAGACTTCAAATACTCAAAAGGAGATTTCATCTTTATCATCTAACAGAGTTGTGCTATTCTCGAGTTTCAAAAAACCTTTCCAACTCCAGACTTATCAATCATTCATATTGTTATTCTGCAAATTTTTAGCTACTAGAGACAGAGTACAGGAATTTCAGTTCTGTGAAAAATTCTGACTGTGGGAGGAAAAACAACTTAAATTATGAATTACAATGAAAAGAAAGTTTTGAGTTTTCCTTGAAGTTTTTTTATTTTTTAGATTTTTCTAATGTCAAAATGTTTCGCAATTAGTATTTCAAGTTTTTTAAATCGTTTAGCCCATATAACCAGAATGCTAGTAGACTGTCACAGCTTTTCCTTTTTTTCCAAACTCTTCCCTTTAAAAAGCATAGAAAATGGATACATTTCCCTAAAACCACTTTGATTTAGATTTAACTGCCTATTGGGGGGGGGGAAGGAAAACAGAAGGAAAAAAAGCACAGAAAGCTGGTCTAGGGATAAGAGATTTGATTTTTTTCTTTGACCAGGATTGTCCACTTCTTTCTAGGGTCAGGATGTAAACTGAATCATATAATTGAGAAATTGCGAAAATGAGTACTCTGGAGATACTATTACCAATGCACTGAAAGAAAGGCATCATTTCATATGGGATCTACATCGTGACAGCTCTACATATCTAACCACAACACAAGCTACTGTGTAGGAAAACCACATACTACTGCAAATAACAAATCATCCATTTCTCCTCAAACACCTTCAGAGACCATCACTGTGTCAAGAGAAAGGAAATGCTCTGGAATGTTTCAGTTTTACATTTGTGCTCCCCACTAAGTCTGGCTTCCATTTTTCAGGTGCTAATTCTGTAGGAAACCAGTTATGCTCAGACCTGTAGAGAAAACTTTGGGGTTATTCACCATGTCCATTTTGGGAAAAAACCCTCAGAGAATACCTAATTTGCGTGACGCTCAAAGGTGGCATTCAAGCTAATGCAAATAAATCCTACGGGAGTTCCTCACTTATTTTTTTCCATTTGCCATTACTGTAGCAGTTCCTACCTTGCACTTCTTAATCGATATAATGAACTACTGTGGGTTGATGGACTATTGAGCCAACTTGCCCCAAGAATTACAGTTTGATTACTTGCATCACCAGTCTTATTGGGTACCAAGTCTGCAGTTATCCAGATGTTTATTTTCTCTCCATCTACTTGTCAAGAGGTGCCTTCTTTGCAGGAGTTGCCACAACACAGAAGAAAATGTACCAACAGGGTGACTAAGCAGCCTTGTTTCAAATTCCTGAATAATGACCAGCATGAGTCAACCTGGCAAATTCTGAAGCCCACAGAAGAAAACTGACATAAAATAGGAAGCATAAATAAATGCCATTGGGAATGCATTATATAAAAGTTCTTATTGCCAGCAGCTGGCAAAAAAACCACTAAATGTTGCCTCCTAATCACATCTCCCACATGCTTGCTACAATACCATCTAATTGTAAGGCTTTCTAATCTATGGCACCAGAATGGAGAGCCTAAAACACTACCAACATTTGCAATACACAGCTCCTTTACAGCAGGCGCCTTCCACAGACTAATTCTTCGAGAAGCAGCCTTAGCCAGATCATAATTTTACAGAGTAGATGTACTGCAAACCTTAGAAACACATACCGCGCTGCCTAGAAACTAAGTAAATTATTATTCAGAGCCTTGAAAAATGAAAATACAATTCAAATGGCACATAAAAAGTCCTGCTTTCCACAACTCTGGAAATCCAAGAAAAGTATCAACAACTTCACAGAGGTACAGGCAGAGTGGGTGATTATTAATGGCTCCCAATGATGAATAAGCACACACCTGTAAATGCAGCCTCTCTTGAACCCTGTTGCTGAGTCAGCTCTCAATCACTGTGTTCACTGCTCCCACCAAATTTGACACATTCTGACCACGTGGGAGGTTGACTTTTAAGGGAAACCTGCACCCAACATTGCCTGCTCAGCAGCAAGCTGAGAACAAGCATGTCCCCAAGCCAGGGCCCCAACTCTACCAGCTGCCTGGCTGTGTCTGGAAAGTTCTTAGTTAGAACACTGTTAGAATATGTTAGAATATTAGATTCTTCATTTTGCTTATTTTCACTAGCTTCCCCCATGTCAGTCTAAATACCGGTAACTGTCAGGACAGGGGTAGTGTGCACTGTGCTTGAGAAGCAGCAGATGTTACAGAAGTCCCCTGGAAAGCTGGCTTGTTGGGATGATACCTGTTTAACTCTCCACTGCTCTCAAAGTGCCCTGGCTTTTATACCCTCCACCCAACCCTTTTTGTTTTGTTTTTCATTCAAGAAAGCACAGTTTCCTGGCTAATATCTATCTCCTTCAGTAGTAGCCCAAACCATGATATGAAGCCTTATTCAATTGTTGCAGAAACCAATTCATTCTGGACTTCTGTCCTCCCTAACATTTATCAAAAAAGAACCAATGACTAGCTGAAGGTCAGGCTAAAAATAAAATGAAATCATGCACATATGCCATCTCACCTCATGCTTTGAAAGCAAGTTTGTTTACGGCCAAACCGACAGCAAGCCAAGAGCTGATTTTGTTACTCCTTTAAACAGACATTTTCTGTAGCAAATAAAAGCTTCAAAAGAGGAAAGAATATCCAAATAGATCCATATACTGTGGCCTACTGAGCATCATCAGTTTCAAGTCAGAAGGGTACATCTGGTTAATGATATGCACAACGCACCACACCTACTTTTAATCATGCTGTAGAAAATTAGGGAGGTAACTGGTGAGTCATTCCACCCAGCACTCCTCTGAGTGTGGTTAACATTTACCTTTGGTTAGCAATTCTTCCGCAGCATCAGACATGTCCACACGAAACAGCAAGTACTGTTGGGCCTCCAGGAGAAGACCTGGGAAGTCTTTTTCAATGGAAGCAAAATGTTCAATTTTATTTTTCACAGATGCCAGCACCTGCCAAAACAACAGTAACAATTACTACTTTCTCCCTTGCTCCCAGTGCAGCCACAGACTCAGGCTTTCTCTAGCTACATTAAAATAGAGTTATGACAAAAGTTATGGTCATACAGAATTTCCATTTCTTTGCACAAATGTAATTAAAACATCGAAATGAGATGAGAAGCTCTCAGACAGGTGGGAAAGCAACAGGTGGAACTGAAAAGAGCTAACGTAAGGTTTGAGACATCAAAAATACCATTCCACTAGGCATGACTAACGCTTGTGGTCAAATACCTGATAAAGTGACCGCACACTAGGCTGAAACACCATGTTGGTGTTGAGCAGAAAGGACCGAAGAAGAGGCTGTGGATAACTTGCCAGCTGAGTAATAATCCCAATAAGCAGCAAATTTACATGCAAGGAATTCTCCAGCATGTTCTCCAGCTTCGACAACACTACACTGATGAACGGTCCTGCAAGAAAAGAAGAAGGAACCAATGCTTTTGTCTTCACAAAAGAAAAATCCTAAAATCTAGGAAACAGGCACTTAAAAGGAATTTTGATCATCGTAACCAACAAAATCAGACCTCCCACACGCTAATTAAAGCCAGCAGGGAGAAAACCCAAACCATATCTGAACAGACAAAATAGACTTAACAGAGGTGTTAAAAGCTTTCGTGAATAGAACCACTTTCGCTAGCTAGCCAATGAGTTTACATTAATGGCATATTTAACATGCCATTTAACTATTCTACTTTACATGTGCCAATAAGGAATTAACTTAGTATGTTATGGTCTACTGTTCTATTTCCCTTGAAGTTAATTGGAATGGTACCACTAGTCCCAACGCAAACAGAATCTGCCCTTTTTAAACTTGTTGTGCCTAATTTCTATCTAAGGACTGGGCAAAGAAAATTATAACTAGCTTTATTGTCTTATCAAAGAACTGTGCTGTTCTAAAGAAAATATGAAAATGCTACTCTAAACATAAAAATCAAGACGTGTAATAGTTCACAGCACAAGAAGGCATTTTCAGTACTGCAGTCACACAAAGCAAGGAAGATGTTAAAATAGATTTATAAGCAAAATTATTGGTAGATGTAGGCTTTATCACATAAATGTCACCAGTAAATAATAGCTTTAGTTTGTGTATTCATGCTGCAGGATAACCACTGAAATACAGAAGCATTTACCATGAAAGTACATAAACCCTTAGTGTACAAGTTTAAGAAACCTTTGCAAGGCTGAGCATGACTTTAACCAAATAATACGTATCGTTAGATGGTACACCTGGTGAGATGCTTGAGGCAGTCTGTAAGAGTGACCTAATCACAAGTCTTAGACACATCCCTCATCCCACAACACGTCCCACCACACTATTCTGGCTGTGTAAAAGCTAGGGAAACCACACAGAAGAATCCCTGGGTGACTAGATTACAGAACTGCTAACTTTGAACATCCCACCCTAGTCCCTGACACAAGATGCATGCCATGGGCATTTCTAGGGTCAGGCAGGTGGCCATAATCCAATCCCATTCCAGCTCCCCTCAGCTAGCCACTTGAGCTAGCCAGGCATAGTTTAGCCCAGTTTAATAGGCCTGCTGTAAACGATGGCAGTGGCTAAAGCAATTCTGGGCCAGTGCAACAGTAAGGATCAAATCAGAAGTGCCTAGATTGCCACTTCACCTAATAGAGCATCACTAAAGGTTAAAGTCTATCATGTTTTATAGTGACCGTGAGTACAAAGCAAGCACTCCCTCGAGACCCATCTATCATGGCTAATGCTGGCACAGCTCCACTCACAAGAGGAAAAGTAGGAGGGCCAGTATTGACACGGCTTTTTGTGATTGCTACCTTTCAAGTACGATGCCAGCCATCAGATGCCAGCCATCAGAGTGAAGGTTGGTATCGCATTCTGCAGGAATTCCCCCCTGCCTGGGTACCCAATGGAGCAGGCCCAAAACCTTTTCTCATGTCCCAACATAACCTACTGCTTCCCCTCTCATGCTTATGGAGACATTTTCACAGAGCTCTTGAGGACCACAGTCCAGTGGGAGCTCTACTGTATCAAGAGGGATTGCAGGAGAAGGAGTTGAGATATATCACTGTTTCTCTCCTCTAGGTCAGACTTCAAAGCTGAGTAGGTAAAGCTGAAGGTAGTACTTGTTACAAGCGCTGTATGCCACTGCAAGAGAGATTACTAAGATACATTAAAAAATTTCTCAGTGGTAGAGTGACTTTTTTCCCCCAAGAAATTACTGGAATGAGAATCGGAGGAATTAAGCAGAGTTTGCAACCCTTGTAAGAAATAGTCAACAGATGAGAAGTCAAAAAATTACTCCTTTGCTGACTGTGCATCTCTATGTGGCCATGAAGTCAAGCACTGATTGGGGGCGGGGGGGAAATATAAATTCCTGTTCCTGAATCCTACATTCTTTCTCGCTTAGGGGAAAACAGGGATGATAGTGTTTAATGCTTTTAAATTGGACATAGACACCAACAGGACATTTTCTTCATAGATCCGTAGGCCTGAAGAGAGCACCTTTGCACTGCTGACACTGGGTGTAAGAAACTCTGTCTAGTTATTCGATTCTGCAGAGAGAAGCCCCATCCCACGACAGCATCCCAAAACAGTGAAAGCAACCAAAAATCCTAATCACACACATCTACAAACATAATATAGCATTCCAAATTAAATATACTATTATATTTGAAAGACATTGCAACCTCAACATTTCTGAGGTATTTTTATGGGGATCTCCTTACCTGCAATCACTAAGATCTCCATTAAAGCAAGGTAAACAGCCTAAGAGTAAAACATGTTGTGGATGGGGAACAAACAGTAAGGCTTTCTGTGTGTGTGTGCGCCTTCCCCCCCCCCCCTTGTTTTGCTTGGTTGGGGGTTTTTTCTGGTTTTTTTTTTTTTTTTTTTTTTTTTGGGGGGGGGGGGGCAGGGATTGCTGTGGGTTTTTTTGGAAAGGAACAAATGGAAGGAGGGACTAGATGAAGAATGAGAGACAGGGACAACATTTTTGAGCTACATTTGACAGCAGATAATGGGAAACAGAAAGGGTTGAACGTGATTAGCTTCTGGTACAAGGAAATTGCCACCACAGCAAAAATAGCAAATTGATTGAAAAACAGGCTGAATTTTTCAATTAAGAAACAGTGCCAGGCATGCTTGCCACAGCTGACCAGAAAGAGCTGCATTTCAATGGACACAAATGAATGTTCTCCCCCGGCTTTCAAACAAATGAGACGCCATCTTATAGAGGTTTTGTTTTGGATGAGGAAACCTAGATACATTATTACTTCTTATTATTTGCATTACTGTGGTATCTAGGAGACCTAATTAAAGATCAGGAGCCTGAAGTGCAAGGAGCTGTACAAGTACAGATTACAAGCTCACTCTAACCTCCAGTAGCACCGTCATTCCTGAATGGCTTGGACAGTCTGCAGAGACCAAGCTTAAATTGCTGCCTGGCACAAGACAGAAAAGCATACCAACCGCGAGGGCAGACCTGACACTGGAGGAACAGGGCAGGGCGTGGAGACAGGCATGTACAGGCATGGCACCAGTGCTGCCACCTCGTGCTAAAATGTGAAATAGCAGAGAGGAAAAAAATGGCAACGCGATCCCACATCCGTAGCATCAGAAATGCAAGCCACCAGAAAAACAAATTATTTACCTGGGTTCTGTATATTAGAACAGTTACTCCAATCCCCTTTCAACTGCAAAAGCTTTCTCTAGGAATGATGGAGCTCTCACATACAAACAATGTAAACCCCGCTCAAGATTTTAAACAATTACAAAACACAAACAGCCAAAAATACCCCTGAGCAACCATCATTCGCTGTCACCACACTGACTGCTCTGGTCTGCTTTCACGTTGGATCTCTCACGCTCATTGGACCAGTCTCAGCTATTTGGGCTATACCCTCTCGTTAGTGCCAGACTGTTCCTTGCTCTATGCTTGCACTGTGTGTCGCACAGTGTGATCTCATCTGGCCATGCCTTCCTGTATTTGTTATGTATGTAATTGACAGGACGTTCCACCTGTAAATGGAGCACTCTGGCTCCTGGCAGGGTGCTTGGGAGAGATGTCCTCCTTTGGTCCAAAGGGAGATGAAACGCTTTCCGCAGAAGGGGTGTCCACTGAGAAATTCTCAAAGTCCTCCTCCTCTTCTGCAGGAGAGATAGGGTCAGGAGTATCCAACTTCTGCTCCTCCAAGCTTTCACTGTTTGGATCCAGTTCCTTAATAATCTTGTCATACTGTGCAATGAAATCCTCACCATCTGTGCTCAGCAGTCTTACACTTAAGTTACGATCTGCCTCCTGAGGAGAAAGCTTCAACTCTAAGTCTGGCTGTGGATCAATCTCCATCATTTTCTGGTTTATTTGTTCTTTCATTACACCTTGAGTCAAGCTTGAATTTCCCTTACTGTGCTCATCCAAGTCCATTTCCAGCTGGCTCTTTGCAAGAGGCCCATTGACTACAGTCTGGCTTTGGACCTCATGTTCTCTGGCTACATTTAAAGTTTTCTCCTTGGAGTTGTCATCATCTTGAGTATCCTTCTGGGCACATAGCCTGTAAACCATAACATCGTCCTGAAAGTCTGATTCCTCTATGTAAGATCCTTTGATGAGCATGATGGCATTTTTTTTCATTTCTTGAATGTGTTTTGGTGGCTCTGCAGGTGGCTGCATCTCTGTGCTTCCCAAATCATCATATGGTTGCGGTGAGCTCACGTCAGAACCAGGAGAAATCCCTGTGTCATAGCTATCATCCCATTCTAGCTCCAACTGCATCTTCTCACTGAATGGCGTTACCTGAGAGGAGCTACACATGCTAAGTGTTCTTTGCTGGAGCCGAAACATAGAGTGTTCCACATCTGTACTGTTCTCCTCAGCAAGTGTCTGGATAAAGGTGTCCGGATCAGGGTTTACTCCATCATACAAGGCAGACCAAACCTTACAATCTTTCAGACACTGGAGGATGGCTTCTTGAGCTTCCCCCAAGTACTGCAAGTAGCTGATGTCCACAGCTCTTCCATATTCCACAATGCAAGTAGATTCAGAAAAGCGTCTACCAGAATCTGAAAGTAAAGAAGATTACTCATACCATGACATAATAAAACAACCTGAAAGTTCTCTAGCAAGGCAGCCACTAAGACACGGAAGGTAGGTCTTCAGTCCCAACTATCCAATAAGGCAGGCAGATCAAAGCATAAAGATTAAGAGATTTGCTCATAAACATACATGATTTGTTCCTATTGCCAAGGCAGAGCTGCAACTCAAGATTTCCGAGACACCAGCCCGCATTCAAACCTTAAAACAACAGTGACCACGCTGAAACAGCAGGCTTTGCAGTCATGTATCTGTATATTACTTTCATGAATGTATATTCAAGTTGAATAGCTGTTAAAATATGGTTTCAATAGACCTGCACACATGGAAGGAATTAAATAAGCTCCAGTTCAGGCTTGCTCAGTTTACTGTTGCCCACCACTTTTCCTCCCCCTTGCATCCTTGCCCACGTCCTCCCGTGCGCTGCTACCAAATCAAACTCAGTTCATGATCTCGTCTTCCCCTGAGCACCAATTACCTTTAGTTTGTGCTGTTTTTGTCCATAGAATATAATCTTTTCTTTGGCTTTCAAGTGTCAAGGTGATCCCAGTGGAGCAGCAGACTGGTGTCAGGGCAAGCAGTTTTGCAGCAGATACAGAGTAACAGTCTCTCTCTTTCACAGCCCACCGCTGGCTCAACATCATGTGGTTACATGGGATCAGATACCTGAAAGAGCATTACTTCAGCATCCTTTTGTTAGAGAAAGCAACCAGATACAAAATTCCTTCCCACCTTCCTGCCCTCTCCAAATTAAAAGAAACAGTAACAATAGTCTTGACAGTGATCCATGTCCTAAACCTCTCAAGGGCATGAAACCCTGACTCTTTATATTGTGAAGCTACAGTTTGATTGAGGAACTGTCAAGATGAGTAGAGATAGGAGGTCAGTTGCATCAGAACGGGGAAGTGAACAACCCTTTGCAGGTCAGAGCAAACTTGCTGTAAGGAAGGATGGAGGAAGCATGGGATGGGCAGATGTCAAAGGCCAGCATGGTGGTTTGGTCCTACTATGAACAAGTTCTGTCTCAGAATCCTTAATTTATTTGTTTTCCTGGAAAATCCACAGAGAGTAAGTTTACCAGGCAAGCAGCTAGCAAAAAGGAGGAAGGGTCATCAAGGTGTTCTACTGCACTAGATAAAGACTGAGCTCTCAGGCAGAGGAGGGAATAAGCTATGGGGAATACAAGGAATAGAGCAGGCACAGTCTTCTTTAGAGCAACTTTTTAAGAGCATTTTATTAAGAGCCTCAGTGTTAACGGGACTAATGTTTTGCCATTTTAAATGCAAACAAATTCTAAAGGATTACCTAAATAAACAAAAAGAAGATTAAATACAGCACTGCTGTTAGATTGGCAACATACTTGAGGTCACAGAGGTCCTAACAGCATTCCCAGGCACAACAGCCAGAGCTATAGGGAATTTCAGCTTAATGCCTGTGGGTAGAGGGACAGACAGTATCTGAAATGTTCATGTGATCTACTGTGCTAAAAGCCCAATTTGGTTACACCAATATTTTCAAATAAATAATCAACTCTTATCTAATACACACACCAAAATTATAAGTGAGTATTCTGAAGCAACCCATAGAACTATCAGTTAAAAGCAAAAATAATCAATGCCTTTAGTACATTGCACAACAATCTACCTACAACAGTTCAGGAACCTGCAGTATTCTTGGTGAGAGAGGAATCAAAGAGGTGGGAAACAACAAGAAAGAAGGTGGAAGCTGCAAACAAGTATATAGCTCTGTATCAGCGTATATAATACACTAGAGAAAACATACAGGAGAGAAGAATTATACATTTAGAAGCAGAGAATAAGCAGTTTGGAGGTGATAAATATATTCTTAGCTTCTCTTCTCTCACTTTTATAGAAATAAATCACAAGAAAAATCTCTTGCTCCTGAAGATCACAGGAGGTAAATCACACTTCTTCAGGTCTGGTAGGCTTTTGTCAGGATCATAAATATTCTTATCTCTGTAGTTGCTTGGATTTCTGCTCTCTTGGAGTGCTCTCAGCAGCTCTGCATAGGCAGAGACTGTATGTCCCAGAATTAGGATGAAGAGTGGAAAAAGGAGTTTGGGCTTTACCTTAAAACTAGCTGTAACATCACATCTTCACAATGCAAGCCAATGAGCGTTCTGAACAATGCCAAGGAGACCACACAGAGCTGGAAAATGATAAATGTTGTTAGTTTTTCATCTGGAAATTGTACCTTTCCAATCTTCCCTGCATACTACATTATAAAATGGCTCTGCCAGAATATCATGCTTTATAAGGCACTGTTAGTATGATAGTATGATATTTCATTTTGTCAGCACCCCTATGGGATTTTTTTTTAAGGTTGTCTGGAGCTATATACTTAGCATGTTACATTTTTAAGAAAATACAATCCAAAATTTTCTTTCAAATAAGTTATTAAAAAAAAAAGTAGTAATTTACCCATCTTTCATATTATTCAAATTTATTAATTTAATTTATCTCAGTATGAAGTGAACCTTGTAACTTCCAAGATAGAGTGTTAGTTTTTACCTTTGACACAGAATTTGAACGAACTAAAGGTCTTTTCCGGAAGAAAAGTTACAAACCACCTCAAGTTTCTGTTGCTTTAACTGTAAGGAATGATTAGTCTTCTACACATTAAGAAGCTGAATGGTTCTATACATATAGCTTAATGTACTGACATAGAACAGGACTAAACAAGCCATTTTCATCAGAATCTACTCCATATGGAATGTTCACAATCCCTCCACTACAGGTCACTTGAACAGCTGGGAACCATAGCAAGGCATGAAGATCCTTTCTGTGAGACCAGGAGAAAGGAAAGAAAAATAGGATTCTTCATTGGAATTGCATGCTTGCCTTTTGGCAAAGGTCTGATCAAATATACCCAACAACTAGGTATTTCAGTAGTGACACTCAGCAGAGACAAAAATCATGCCCATTCTGTGATGGACATCCCACTTTCACACTGGCTTTAGAACTGATTAGAACCAGGCTTTTTTTGGTCACTAATTAGACATACAACACTGTCAAAGCTATCATACAGTACATTTCTACCTGCCAGATGCTTGCTAGACCACACAGTTATGTCGCGTAATGGTAGAAGCATGAGCTGTAAGCTTTCACGGGTTTTCATGGAACACACCACCATCATCTCCCTACCTTTTAATGCTTATTTCCTTGGACACAATCTCCTGCACTGCTCTCTCCTAGAAACAGTATCTCACAGCTGACTTAGACTCCAGGACCAGGCTGAGTCTTGTGAGAATTATTTAGCATAAGTTCACCCTCTGCTAGAGTTTCAAGTTGGTGTTTAGATCTTGCCTCTGCTTATATTAATTATGTAAACTCAAATAATAAATATATGAAATTGATTGCATTTTTCAGTAGCTAACAAAAGAAACAGATTAGGACAAAATAAGGAAAAGGCTACAGATATTTACCTCATTTTTTCAGTCACTGAACATCCTTTGTAATTCATTCAGGATTAAATCCAGCATCCTGCCTGGGCATGGCTTCTCCTCCACACTATGGAATTTCCTCCTCTTCTCTGCAGTCACTTCCCTTACTCCCACTGTTAAAATGCTCTATTCTAGCTCTGCAGCAGCACATTGCTATGTTCCTCTCTCCAGCCCATGCTTTCTCAAGAATGCCAACTCAAAGACTCTTTGTTTGACCATTTCCAGTTCTCTTTCAGATGAGTGACTCAGCTCCCCAACAATATGACTGGCTGCCCATGGTGACCAAGACAAGATGAACTCGTGTATTTCTTGAAAAATATATATACATATATGTATTTTCCCTTACTTGGTAGCTATATCTGTGGAACAGTTAAATGGCAAAGTTTAAGTGAACCTCACTTGATAGCCTCTGAAAAGCAAAAGTTTCTTTGATTGCCTTCCCTAGTTTGGTCATTGAACTAACACTCAGAGAAGAGCAAAAGAAAAGGAAAAAGGAGAGAGAAGGGAACCAGGGAACGCTCATGAGTTGGCTTGCAGTGAAGCAAAGCAGAGCTCAAACTTGTTGCCCTGCCACCACTGTCCATTGCTTCTACTAGGAGCCAACAGGAAGTTACTAGTTAGTCCAAGACCTCGTGTCTACAGAAATAGATGGAGAAAGTAAAAGGGCAAGAGAAGAAGAAATAACCAGAACGGGAATTCTTAATAGGAATAGTAGTTGAAGAGCTTCATGACAAGTTTTTGGAAGAAGCCAGATCCTTGCATGAAAGGTACGTTTCAGCCGGGGGAACAGAGAGAAATTCTCATTTCCTGTGTGAAATTTACTGAGAGCCAAGTCCAACTTTTCTTCATACTGTGAAAGTTCAAAAAAAACTTGCTACTGCCTTAAATTTTCCTGTATTTAGGAAGTTTCAGTTTATAGGGAAACATTTCTTACTTGTCTTTGCAACCATATTGCAAATCAGGAATCACCTGAGTAGGTAAAGCTAGTCTATCTTTGTATTTTGTAAAATGAAGATTTAATATACGCTCAGGAGACAGAGTTTAGTATTTTTACTAGTCCTTTTGGCCACCTGTCTGTACATAAGTTTAACCCTGTGAATTATTAATAAGTGTTTTCATCAATAATAACGTATGCAGCTTTTGTGCTATGGAAACACAGAAGACTGCAGTTCTGGCTTTTGCACTTGGCCAAGCTATACTGCAGAAAACTCATTTAGCATCACAGAACCATTTTGGCTGAGATCCTGAGTTGCTCAGGGCTGCAGAATTCTTTACAATTCCCATCTCGTTTGCCTATGGAACAGTAATTAATGATTAGCAGAGACAACAGCATTTGCATTCTTGTCAACAGAAGCTGTTTCAGTTTTCAGAGTTAATCCATCTTAGAGATGCAGTACCAACAGCATATATCCATGTTTGCATGCACTCACATTTCAAAACAGATTTCAGATGAAGCTACTGTCCCTAATACACAAATTTAATGCACATGCCGGTGTTCTGGCTTCTCTTGTACCTGCACTAAAACAATATTCTTTATTTCATCCATGGTGCTGTGCATCACCCAAGATTCAGCCAAGACTGCCAGTCAAGCAAGGCTCAGAAGGGTAGTCCAGTGCAACAAGTAGTCATTTTCTCTGCCAGAAGATCTGTTAGCTGTGTCAGCTAGCTCTCTCCAGCCACTGTGGTGCATTGTGCCTAAGCTGAGAAGGGGCTCACTGCAAATTTGAGATAAACCTTACTACACAGGGGAGTCAAGGCGAAGAATAGGAAGTAGCAATCTGATCAGTTCAGTAAGAAAGCACCTTCTTTTAATCAAAGAAGAAAGCAGGCAACATCACAGTTAAGTAAACATGCTACAATAATGTAGACTTGATTCCTGAGCAATATAGTGGCAATACTGCAATTCACAACTTGGATCAATTTGAAGACATCCTTATAGGGCTCTCATCATCTCCCACAAGGACTATTTGAAAACGCTTGTTGCTTGGCAAAACTCCAAAGGTCAGAAATGCTCCTCACCACAATTATACTTATAAGGCCCAGGCTGAGTTATCTATGGCAGCACTAATTCAGCAGTATCCAGAATAAAAACGCTTGCAAATTTACCTTTAATCTTCTGACAGAATCCAGACTTCCAGAAGCCCCCATCTCCCTCTATCTCATTTCCTGTATGTGTTGAACCACCTCACACATTTATCAACTTAGTATAGTGGTAGCTAAATGTCATCACACACACACAAAAAAAAAAAAAAAAAAAAAAGTGAGAGGGTAGTGAAATCACACATTTGGGTGGGGGGAGAAAATTCCTAGTTAAACAGATACCCACTGAATATATGGAATCTCCTGTTTAAATATTTAACTTAGATCCATGCTGAGTACCTGAACTTACTTCCTGCTTGTCTTACCCGGAATGGTGTGTTGATTCGGCTAGTAAGTGTATCTAGGATATGCACATTTTCATGTCGGTGCAGCAAAATAAAACGGAGGAAAATCTTGAGGAGGGCTGGCTCTGAAACACTACGCAAAAAGAGATCCAGATATGCAGTAGTAGTCATCACTTCTTCCACAGTCACCTACAAGCAAAAATAATGTAAATGCAAACATACTGCACACACAAAATATCCATCGATCCTCTGCAACTGTAAACCCGGCGAACACTTGAAGATCTCTATACATGTAACATTGCCACAAAAAACACTGAGGTCTTTGCTCTCAAATTTGCAAAAAGCATGCGTCTGAATGACTCATGGGCATTTTGAACCCATTTCTTCCGTCTTGCTTCCCCATGAAAAATAAACCCTTCCCCAAACCGACACCCCAAATTCCACGCATACTGAAATACAAAGAGCCAAATCAAGTTAGAAGCTCCCCACCGCCTTTCTGCCCATGCCAGCTCTTTTGCATCACACTTGTGTGATCCTTCAGAAGCATTTTCAGATGTTGTGAATACCTGCATCTACCACTTTATTAAAAATAAATGACAGAGTGCAATCAAAGCACAGTACAAACTAGAGCTTTAAAGAAAAAAATCCCCATAGCTATCCAGAATTTTGCCACAATTCTCCTCCTTTTTATTTTCCCACAGCACAATTCCTCATCTCACTCAATTTTTAAAAGGAAAATGTATGTACATACATACACACAGAAACCAAAACACAAAATCTTCGCTGCTGACTATTTGTGTATCAAAATACAATTCAAACATCCATGCAATATTTGCATACCATAACCCATACTGCTCTGCTTATGGCAATCCTTTGGAGCTTATCTATTCACAGTATGCACTGGCAAAGCACAGAAAATTCCAAAGGCCACCTCTGCACCATGCACTGCTGTTGCAAAGTCAGCTTTTTAAAAATAGTTACCCAGGAATATAATAAGCTTAAATGCACAAAGATAAACCCTTAAATACAAGAATCTGCCTGTATGAAAGGAAGTATTAAACATCTTTTGTTTACCAAACTTAGCTGGATAAATGAAAAGACTGATTTTATTAAAAAAAAGAATCAAAGCTGTCACTTAAGAGCTAAGAGGATTTAGAAAATACTCAGAAGGGCAGCATTTACGTAACATGCTGTAAATATTAAAATCCCTGTTCCATTATGCTGCATGTTAGCCACGTACACAGTAATGTCATACTGCAAACATTCTCTTTAAAGCATTTAAGATCACAAGCTGCTTCTGGCTGGTTACACAGAACATAGGAATGCTGTATGCTGCCTGCAGACCTTATGGAGAGGGGGCACCAATGAGGAGAGCGCAGAGAAGCTCTAAAGTTAAGGTCATTGATTCACCCTCATTCTGAGGCTTTATTCTAATGCTCAGCTACACCCTCCTTAATACAAACAGTGGGCTACTATCTCATTTTGGCATTAGAAACAAAGCACTAGTGAAGCAGCCACAGTCAAATTTTTCACAACGATGGGAAATAAATTCACCTTCTTGGTTTACTGCACTAAGGTTGGTCAAAATCAAGCATTAAAATATAACGGTGAAAAGAAAGGAATGAGGCACACTTTCACAGGATCTGTGATCTTTGCAAGGCTAAGTAAGCAACAGGTAGATATATTTTCTAGATCTGTAGTTGTATGTTCAGGCTACCAAAACCAGAAATGACAATATAGTTCTTTCACAAAATAGTATCTATTAATATATAACCCAAGTCACAATACAGTTTATGAATTCATTCCTCCTTCCCCCACAAGTGTCAAGTGAAAAAAAAAAAAAAAGTTACTAGGTTAAGCACCCCAAAGTTACAAATTGCCAGAATTAGCGCAGTGGCTACAGCCCTAACTCAAACTCTGTATTACTGTACCTATGATAAAAACCCCATGCTAATGCACATACACACGCTTTTCTATAGGACTACTGCCACATTTCAACCACCAAAAAACCTGTTCGGGAGATCAACCAGGGCTGTGAAACAAAGGAAATTGTTTCCAGTTGGAGCCAAGATGCTTTTGTGTTTTGCAGTAGCCAAAAGGTGTGGGGTCTTGTGGGGTAAAAAAGAATGGCTTTCTGATGAAAGGTGTTGACCCGAGAATTGGCTTTTTTGTTTTGGTTTTTTATAGCGGCAAACTATAAAAAGCAATGCCCAAGAAATCCATCATGTGACATCATTATGATAGCATACAGTTCATTGAAGAGTTTAAACCCTCTGCCAAGGAAAGGCCAGGCAGAATTAATACATCATTATGTCTCTGTGTCACTTCTCCTTCATCCTTTACGGGGAGAAGGAAGCATGTTCTTGGCCTAGGGGTTTCACAGATGTTCGCTGACAGCAGAGGAATGGGCTATGTGTATGTATAAAATACTGAAGCTATAAATGAAAGCAAGAAAACCCAGCAGATTCACAAGGGCAGTGACCTTTTCCTGAAACGGATGCTCTTTGGACAACTCATCCTACATTTGCATCATATTCTTTTCAGAGCGCGTATCACGAACGAAACAAAGAGCAGAAGAAAGCCACCTACAGACTACTTTAGAAAAGAAATGTTCAATTCTGAGAGCATGTTCAGGTCTCCTAACAGCTTGGGGACCAGACAAAAAAAAGAAATCATGTTTACCTTCACCAGCATTTCACTGATACCACTAAACTGAGCTAGAAGGACCAACCAATGATTAATGAAGCCTGAACAGTTCAGAGGAGTTATGTATAACCTTGTTAAACCTTAATTGCTTGTATCGAGGTTTTCTGTGCAGGGTGCCACATTACACTTAATTTTTAGTTCTTCTTGGGAAAGAAGTTGCTGAATCTGCTTAACCATTTTCTGAGAAAGAGGGAAGACGACTAAGTTTTGTCAAGATTTAAATGGATTTGTAAGAATCTTTTTTCATTTTTCAATGAAAATGCACTGCCTTATCCACAACACTCCTTGAAACTTTCACAATAAATTAAGCTAGGATCTATTTCACAGCTCAGTGGGCGACACTCAAAAAGCAGGCAAGTTAATGCTGTACAAGCGATTTCAATGCTATCGTGGTCTAGAAGTTCCAGTGCTCTCTCAGTGTGCCTTAGTGCGCAACTTGTTCTTACAAACCAGCATAGACCATCCTTCTACTTCTTCCCAAGAGGAAATCAAACAAAAATACTGGGTTTTGGCATTTGAAACAAAAGCCATGTATGCGGCTTAGGAAAAAGATCAATTAACCTGGCAAGCAGACATCTGTGCTTTTACAATTATATCTTATTTTGCCACCTTGCGTTCTGGGTTTGCTTCTCCCTTTTACCATATCTGACAGTAAGTGCAACTTCTGAAGATTTGAGGCACCTAGAGAAGTATTCAAAAAGGCTAATTTTAGCTCCATGAGGCTAATTTTCCTTTTACTCAATGGGGTACATTATTAGCCTGCTCTGAATGAGCCTCTGGAGAACTCACTTTTTTTGCAATTAACTAGAGAAGGATGTTGGGGAAATCAGTTACACTAGGCAAAATCCAGCCTTAGGAAAACCCCTTTTAACTCTGTGAACCTATTCTACAGATTGCATTATACATAATACATTGAGTGTTGAAAGTGAGATTCATTCCATTTGTGCAGTTATTATTGAAGATCTCTGTTTTCTAAGAGACCAAAGCCACGATATTAAGCTTCATTCAGAATACCTGCTGGTTGTCTCTCCTTAAACTAATGTCTCGTGAGACAGATTTGGGGAAAGTAGGGAAATCTTTTCTAATAAATTCAAATTGGTATTTAGGTAAACAACAAAAGAAAAAACGTTCCCAGAGAACAAAACATTTGCTAACCATGTCAAGCGTGTCCACTACAGCCAGATCCTGAGGCAGCTTACAAAAACTTTATATCTTTGTAAACATTGATTACAGTATAATTTGTCCAAGTAAGCTTTTAGCTAGCCCTCAGAATTGAACATCTTTGAAAGGATGATAAAAAACAACCCAAAACTTCCACACATCCACAAATCTGATATTTAATTTGAAAATTCTTCATCTCTGATAGTTTAAGTATCAAGAAAAATACCATAACAAAGGGAGATGAAAAAACCTAAGACATGGTAGTTTTCTACAAAAGCCCTTTGTTAAGTAAGTAAATTTCAAGCTATGTTTTTGATAAATACATTTCAGTAATATTAAAAGCCACCACTGCCACAAAAAGCAAAAATAAAAACCCACCAGCAGCATCCCTTGCATTAGATCCCTTCTACTAATGCTAAAAGATCAGGGATATCTCTGCTCCAAAGATAAAATTGTAGGACTGAAAATGGAAAACAAGAAAAATCCATATTCATTGCATTAATCTGACCAGTATTCACAGAATCACAGGGGTTGGAAGGGACCTCTGGAGATCATCTAGTCCAACTCCCCTGCCAGAGCAGGGTCACCTACAGCAGGTTGCACAGGGTGGCGTCCAGGTGGGTTTGGAATGTCTCCAGAGTCAAAGACTCCACCACCTCTCTGGGCAGCCTGTTCCAGTGCTCTGCCACCCTCACAGTAAAGAAGTTCCTCCTCATGTTTAGATGGAACTTCCTATGGTCAAGTTTGTGCCCATTACCTCTTGTCCTATCACCAGGCACCACTGCAAAGACTGGTGCCATCCTCCCGGCACCCTCCCTTTAAGTATTTATAGGCATTGATGATATCCCCCCTCAGCCTTCTCTTCTCCAGACTAAAAAGACCCAAGTCCCTCAGCCTTTCCTCATAAAAAAGATGTTCCAGCCCCCTAATCATCTTTGTAGTCCTCTGCTGTGCCCTCTCCAGCAGTTCCCTGTCCTTCTTGAACCTGGGAGCCCAGAACTGGACACAGTACTCCAGGTGCGACCTCACCAGGGCAGAGTAGAGAGGGAGGATAACCTCTAAAATTTCTATTTTCATTATCCACAGTGGTAACAATTAGAAGTTGTTGGAATTTTTTTTTTTTCGATATACATATACATTTAAAGTGTTTGTCTAAAGATACCATTTAAAAACCTCATCCACATGTTTTTCTATATAACAATCAGTTGTTACAGATATTTTTTAAGATGTAATCTGCTGCAAGAAGGACTATCTGAGAGTCTTCATAGACAGACAGATATTTGATTAGAGATTATTGAAAACAGAAAGTCAATTTTAGCCTTGTAATACCCTTCTCTAATTATGGAATAATTTTTAGCAAATCTTTTCTTGCCTCCTCTGATGATTGATTAGATGGTGAGGCAGAACACTGTAAGGAGATCCAGCTTTTACAAGTCACCGTGCCAAGTAATAGCAAAGAGCCAGAAATTACTGTCATTGCGAGTTCAGTTTAATATATTACACTCACTATGTTAGACCAATCGCACTGATTCTTTATTACTGGCTATTTTCCCTTGGGAGCCACACAATATATTTTCTAATTTACAGCTTCATGCCCTCTTACAGGAATATGGCTATCATGATTCCTCCTTTCCTTCATGTTTCCTTTCCTTACAAGGATTTCATTGCCTATGAAGAGACCATGAACGTTCTTATTAGAACTTATCCTCTAGATCCACAAGCAGTTTAAGTCTGAATAAACCCACCTCACTGATAAAAAAAACCCCCACCATTTGCATTCTCTTCTCCTTTCTCTTCATTTTCAGCTTCTTGCCCCGTGCTTATACTGGCAGAAGGGTTCATGGTTCAATTCACCACACAGTGAATTGGCTCAGGGAATTGATTCAGGTTAAAACTATCCAGGAAGTAAAGGTAAGTTTTAACCTCAATCAGTCTCCCATAATGGAACAGTTGTCCGGGCAAAAGACAGGAGCGACATGCGGGATCAGGGACAGAGGAAGTTTGCACACTGGGGGAATCAGAAAACCAGAACTGCTTCAACTTCCATCAGCTTACGTTTATAAACTCCTTCAGTTTATACCAAGCTAAAATTCAACTCGACTGCAGTGTTTGATTCAAAAAGTGAAAGGCACCTTTAACATATATCCACACCGTAGCCAGTAAAATCAAGTTTTGTAGCTATTGATGGGCTTCTCCAAAGCATAAGACTATTCTAAGTTTTCCAGTAACACTTGGTTTACACCTATTACAGCAGCTGTCCAAACGCTTTTCAGTAAGGTGAAAGATGGTATTATTTCTAAATGGGAACCAACAGTCTTGCAGGATATTTATAAAGATGCTCCTTCTAATCTGTGGGGTATAATTTACAGGTCATTTCCCCCTAGCTGAGCTGTGTAATCATCAAGCAAGTATTATTGAATTATCACAGTAGCATACCATGTTAGAGGCTTTCGTTTAGATGGGTTAGTGCGCAATATAACTGAGGTCCATTTGACAGAGCTTATTTGACAGGACCATGGCAGCGTTTCCACAGAGCAGTTCTGTCCACTTGGCCAACAGCAACGTTTTACATGAAAGAGCTGGTACAATTTTCCATTATTCAGATTAAAACAAGCCTTCCAAGTAGAAAAATAATTATATCACAGTTAGCAATTAAATGCCATGTAGTATAGCAGTAAATGCTAAGACATTAAAAATTTGCTTTTATCATATAATTCGTCAAATTTTTAGCACTATCTCCAACAAATTGAAAGGACACAAATTACATAAACACTCAAGATGGTCTGAATAGCTATTTTTGTCACCCAGATTCTCTGAATGCCAAATTAAAATTAAATTTTAATTTCATTTAATGTTTACAGGAAAGAGATGTATATAACCAATCTGAGTTGTATCAAAGGTAGCATAATATTTATATATACTACAGTGTGGCTCCTAATTATCTAGCACATGGCTTTGACTGCAAAATACATACATATTAAAGACTTTCTTAAAAGGATTTCATTGATCAGATTTCTGCAAAAGTGCTGCAACTACCTAAAAGAATAAAGTAAATAAGCACTTTCTAGTACCAAATACATAAAGGCTGAAACAATCTTCTCCCAGGTAAGAAGTGATAGGATGAGAGGAAATGGCCTCAAGTTGCGCCAGGGGAGGTTTAGATTGGATATTAGGAGAAATTTCTTCACTGAAAGGGTTGTCAAGCATTGGAACAGGCTGCCCAGGGATGTAGTGGAATCGCCATCCCTGGAGGTATTTAAAAGAGGGGTAGACGTGGTACTGAGGGACATGATTTAGTGGTGGTTTTAGCAGTGTTACATTTACGGTTGGACTCAATGATCTTAAAGGTCTCTTCCAACTGAGATGATTCTGTGATTCTATGATTCTAAGGCAATATTGGCCTCCAGCAGAAGTTAGACTTCAGTATGGTTATTCTCGATTCATCCTGGGATTTCAACTAGGTTTTAACTGAAGAGAAAATTAGCTTGATTTAATTACTTGGACCCTTGTACAATTTGGCCCCAGAAGACCTCATATTTTTCTGATAGAGCTCCAAAAAGTTAGTTTTGAAAGTGAAGCAAGAAATAGCCAATGACATACATCACAGAAATTTATATGGTATGGCTCTGTGCCTGAGCAGAATTATACCTTCTCACAAGTATTTTTTTCCTAAGTAGCAAAACCTAGGGAAGAACGTATGGAATTGCATAATTTCAAGTTGTAACTGACATGCCATCAAAAAATACCAGTCTTAAATTAAGAACAGATTCTGCCAGATAGTCTTAATTTTCTCAAACCCCGGACACTTACACCAGAAAATAAAATATGGTTTGGGCAAAAATTTAAATCATGGATTGTTACTACAAAAGGAAAACTACCAAATTAACTTTTTCTTCAGCTCTGTACCTCTACGGACAAAATATTTTATTCTTTCTGGTTTTAACTGAATTTGTACAGAAATAAGGAATTTGTTCTTGCATAAAGACAAACCCCCCTGAACAATGTCATTGAATCACCTTTTTCAATGTCTCAAGAAACTCAGATGTCAGATGTAAGGGAGGCAACTCTTGTGTAGAAAGTACAATAAAATCCAGACAACCAAAGGCTAAGACAGGGCTATCCAGCACAGCCAGTTAATGCATACCGCTAGCTACATAATACAAACCTGGGCTCTGTCTACCCATTCAGCAATGTGCAGCTTCTGAGATATGAACATATTTGTCATTCGCTCATTACATGTGTAGGTGGGATAATCCACATGAAGTGACAACAGACTAGTACAGACCAGGTATAAATTAGGCTACAAGAACATGCTATAATTAGGATACTTATCTCTAAGAAATGCAGTTACAGAGTCATAAACTTGAGAATGTTTGGGTTATTTAAGAACATTGCAGTTAATCTGCTATGTAAATAACCTTCACAGAGCTCACTGTGAAAAACAGGTTATTTCAAGCTAGCTAGCTAGCCCAATAAACTTGAAACTTCCTTAACTGGAAAAAAAAACTGAACTAGTGAATTCTTTTTTCAACTCTGTACTAGCTTCCTCAGATAAAGCTGTAAAAATCACACCAAGCAAAATATGTTCGTCTCCCCACCCCCTGACTTTTTCATAGAAACACATCTCTATCCTCAACACTCTTGTAGTGTTTCATTCACACACTGAACTGCGTACATAGTACGTAAGTATAGGGAAACACGCTGCAAAAATTTTAAAAAAAGGCAGAGCTTACTACATAGTTCCATAAATGTTACAGACATTTCAAGATCACACATATACATATCTCAAAGCTTTGGACCACATATTGAAATTCTGAACTATTTTTACTAAAATACTCTGATGCTACTTTTACCAAAAGTCTTGTCTGATGTTTTAAGTTGGGAGAAGAGAAGGAAGTAAAGGAAAGGAGACAGAAGGTCTGCATGGATGAACTAGGAGCTCCTAACAAAACCGAAACATAAAAAGGAAGAGATTGAAACAGGGACAGGTGACCCAGGAGGAATATGGAAAAACTGCCTAAGTGTGCACTGAAAGAATTAGGAAAGCCGAAACTCAGCTGAAGTTGAAGAAGGGCGTCAACAGCAAAAGGAGGGCTATGAAAAAATGTGTGCCCACCACTGAACAGGGAAGGGGACCTTGTGACAAAATACATGGAAAAAGCCACAGTACTCAATGCCTTCCTCACATTGGTTTTTACTGGCAAGATTTGCCTTTGGTAATCCCAGGTTCCTAAGATGAGAGTAGAAGTCTGGAGCAAGGAAGACTTACCCTTAGAGGAGGGGGATCAGGTTAGGGAATATTTAAACAAACTGGATATATGTAAGTCTGTGGGGCCTGACAGGTTGCATCCCCAATTGTCAAGGCCACTCTTGGCTTTTGAAAGGCTGTGGCTACCAGAGGAGGCTCCTGAGGACCAGAAGTAAGCAAATGTCACTCCAGTCTTCAAGGATGATCTGGGGAACTACAGACTGGTCAGCCTCACATCAATCCCTGGAAAGGGGATGGAATAAAACCTTGTGGAGGCCATTTCCAAACACATTAAAGAGTAGGTAATGACTGGGAGTAGTCAGCGTGGATTGATGAAGGGGAAATCAAGCCTGACCAACCTGATAGCCTTCTACAATAAGATGACTGGCTTGATGGATAAATGAAGGGCAGTTGATATTATGCATCTTGCAAAGCTTTTGAGACTGTCTCTTGTACAACATCCTCACAGAAAAAATTATGAAGAATACACTGGATAAGTGGACAGTGAGGTGGATCAAAAACTGTTTGAACTGCTGAGCTCAAAGGGTTGTGATCAGCAATGCAAAGTCCAGCTAGAGACAAGTGATGTGTAGTCTACACTGAGGCCAATACCGTTTAATATCTTCATTAATGACCAAGATGATGAGATGGAGTGCCCCCTCATGCAAGTTCGTAGAAGTTACAAAACTGGGAGGAGTAGCTGATAGACTGGATAGCTGTGCTGCCATTCAGAAGGATCTTGACAGTCTGAAGAAAAGAGGCAAACAGGAACCTCATGAAGTTCAATAACACAAATGCAAAGCCCTCCGCCTGGGGAAGAATAACTCCAGGCACAAATACACACTGAGGACTGATTGGCTGTAAAGCAGCTTTGCAAGAAAAAACCTGCAGGTCCTTGCGGACTAAAAATTGGGCATAAGCCAGCAATGCACCCTTGTGGCGAAGATGACCCACAGCCTCCTGGGCTACATTAAGAGTATTACTAGCAGGTTGGTGGGGGACATCCTTCCTCTTTACTCAATACTGGTAAGACGTGTCTAGAGTGCTGGACTCCCCAGTACAAGAGACTCACTGACATACTGGAGCAAGTCCAGCAAAGACCCACAAAGATGATTATGGGATCGGAGCATCTATCATACGAGGAGAGGCTGAAAGAGATGGGAATGTTCAACCTGGAGAAGAAAAGGCTCAAGCAGGATCTTATCCATGTGTGCAAACACCTGCTGGGAAGGAGCAGAGAAGATGGAGGCAAACTCTTCTCGCTGGTGCCCAGAGAAAGGACAAGAAACAATGGGCCACAAACTGAAATCCACGAAATTCCAACTGGACATCAGAAAAAAAAAAAAAAGGGGCAAAAAAAGACCACATACTTTTCTACTGTACAGGTAGTCAAACACTGGAACAGTGCTGCCCAGAGAGGTTGTTCCATCTCCAGCTTTGGAGATATTGAGCACCCAACTGGACACATCCCTGAGCAACCTGCTCTAGCTGACCCTGCTCTAAGTAGAAGGGGTAGACAGGACAATCTCCAGAGATGCCTGTCAGCCTCAGCCATTTTGCAATTCTGGGAAGAGACAGAAGGAAGGAAGAGACTGGCCAGGACCTATTACCTACAATATAGGCTTAGCTTTAATCCAAAAGTGAGTAAACCTTCTCATACCAGACATTTTGCTCATACCTGAATATCTCAGTTGCAAATGCAAATTGATGTTGCTGTTACTCCATGAGGGATGAAAAGCTCATAAGACTATTAGATACACAATTTATCTATTAGTGCGTGTACAACTGTTTGGCTTATTTTATTTTACATACTTGAATCAACTAAATTTGATTTGGTGATCAGACAGGAAGTCACGTTAACATGATTTGTTTATGTTGCTGCTGTTGTTTTAAACAGAAATCAAGTTCTATCACATTGAGAACAGAAAAGACTGAAGACTTCTTTCCTAGATGTCTGAATTCTTGACTGGAGCTGTCTTTGCAAAAACAATAAATGGAAGTCTGTGTCTTGCTACAGAGCAATTTTTTCCTCAAAACATTACTTCTTGAAGAAAAGCTAGAATATCATACAGAGAGAACAGGTCTGAAATAGTATGCCAACCCAGTAGCCATTCAAGAGCAGAGCCAGAAGCTCATCTCCTTTCTGATTTTTGCATTAAGGTAGAACCATGGGTGCCAGATTGGATATGGGATGTTATGGCTTGAATGCCGTATGAGGTCTGGACTCCCTTCCTTGTCTATCACGAAGAGTTATGAGAAGCAGCTGTTCCATACCAGTGAAATTCTAGAAATAAGATTTATAGAAACACCTTAGGAAGATGGACCAATAACTATCATCTCTTCTTACCACCCCTCCCTTTAACCTTCCACAGATCTGTCTTCCTAATCAGGGATTTATACCACACTCCATTATTCATTGTATTTGAACTCATAAGCCAGAATGAGTCAGAACAACCCAAACTGATTGATTGGATGAAACCTAAAATCTTCAGCCACAAGTAGACTTTAGGTCACCAAACCAACTTCATTGAGTTTAAAAGAAAAAATCAAGATCCATTTAGTATGATTTTCAATGAAAAAACTTCTGTTTTAAAAACCACCATGGTGCATCTGGCCTTTCTCTCATTTTGGCCCTTCACAATTTTTTCTTAAGCTAAAGGTTAATTACAACACTTAAGTCCCCAGATGGATGATACAGTTTTCAAAGCCTACTCCTCAACTTAGCATGAATGTTTCCAATGGCAACTAAAAATTATTTTAATGTATTGAAGAGCCGTTACAGCATATTTATCTGTCTTAGCGCATAGATGTCTGTCCCAAAAGTAAAGATGCAAAATACTTATTTTCTGTTAAATTAATGTGAGGCACAGCACAGAAAGACTGAAGAGGTGAAATGTGCCTCTATTTACTTATTTCCTTTCGCAATGGAGTTTTGGTCTCACATATGTGAGAGCCTTGTATCAGATCCACTAGATGGTGCAATCCATCTTCTCCATTAAATGCATTTGAAGTTTATACACGTAAGTAAATTTTTAAAAAGGAAAAAGTAAAACTTAACACTAATCAAGTAAAGTTTTATTAATGGAAGAACAAGGCACCAAACAGTATGTCAGGGTTCAGGAAAGATCTAGGCTTGAAACTCACATATGTTAGCAGCCAACATCTCCATTTTCAAGAGAAATATGATTTCACCTAATTTCAGAGTACATAAATGAGGTTCAACAAAATTTCCATCACACAAAAAAAAAATTAATCAGAACATCGTGCTTTAAATGATTTAAGTAACATCAACAGGGAAATAATCAACCCAATACAGGGTTAGTAGATTTACTGACCGATAAGAATGGCATTCAGCAGCATGGTAGTATTCAAAACAACGTAAAATTTGTCTTAAGTACTTCAGAGGTAAAAACAGTGCCCACTAACACCAGAATCCCACAGCTACATTCTATTATCTCCCTTGTTATCCATAACCTTGACCTAAAGCTGGTTAGCTTTTCACTTCTGATTCTAATTCCCAGTCTTGGTAAGGATTAAGTCAAGATACAGAAATAGAAAAAATTACTCCCAGGTAAGGAGGTGATCTCAATGACAAACTACAGCCTTAATCTGGATTGCAGCTAAATTTTATTTCAGCCCTTGCCAATTTCCCAAATGTTTGAGGTCTGTCAAATAATTGAAGAAGATTCTGTACTGTTTATTACTTTCTTGGTAAGTGACTACTTACCACAAAGAATTGTGTGCACTGCCAAGACAAGCCCTAGACTAGAAAGCAGGGTACAGGGTTTCACTGGCTCCTCAGAAAATGGAACAGGTGCAATGCTTTCTGCTTGGCAGGCTTAGTAAAAATTAGTAGACCTTCAAAGAGTAATTTATTAGTCCTCTCCTGACAGTTTTTGATGGATTTTTACTCTCAGCAATTCCTACTTTTTCTCCTCAAACAAGGTATTCTTTTTACAGGGCAAGGAAGACGTATTAATTGACGTATTCTGCAACAGTTGAAAATATAGTTTCCTGCAGCCTAACAAAAAAAAAAAATTTAAGTAATTCACCAACATCTGTGACATATTTTGCAAAGGATAACCCCTAAAATTCAATGAAAAATGGATTTTTTTTCTTCAAAGCAACATAAATTGCACTATAATACATTATAAAATTGATACCAAACTCCGTTTCTCCTCCACTTTATGAAAATAGCCCTACCGACTGTGATAAGAAAGTACCAAACAATACCAACTTTGCTAAAATTAGTGTAATATTTCTTGACTGAGCATTTTCCTCATGGGCATTTTCCTTTTGGAAAATGTTCATTTGGAAAAAAAAGTCCTCATGGAAACATGTCTGTCATGCTGAAATGTTGTGTAAAAGGTCACTGCTTTTTTGATGATATGTCAGCCTAGTGCAACAAAAATATTTTGGTTCTTCATTTCACTTAAGACTTCTAAACATTTTCAGAAATACCTGTATCTTGCTTAATAATCTGTAGAGTGTAAAGAGAAAGTATGGAATGAAAAGATGGAAAGTTAGCCTGGAAACTTACTCAATTATATGGAAGCCACTACTGACAATACATTTAATAGTATCTTTTACATAGAGATCGTCCATAATGCTTTTGTCCACTATTATTTCTTGTCACGCTTGTATACACCACTGACCTTATGGAGCGCAGGAGCCATTACTGGCACCAAAAATCCATTGTAAATGTAATTCACAAGCTGGTTACGTATCAAGGGATGTGCCACCTAAGATGATGGGGGAGAGAAAGACACAGAACGGTTCCAGTTAGATTTAAAACAAGATGGGACACAGACTACTATTATCCACTACCAAAACCTTTTCCCATTTAATGCGATATGTTCATTTGTCCTTCTCACCAGCATTTGCTATGATTCTGGTTCTTAAAGACTTTTCCTTCTTCAAAGAAATACACAAACTATGTTTAATTACAGTAAGTCTGCCAAATTTAGGGAACAGGGCTTTTCAGTCTCCCTGTGTGCTGACAAACATGAATGGATAGAGAGAAGTGTGTATACTCATGCATCAAAGGAAGATTTGAGATTCTAAATTTAGCTCCTGCAACCTCATCAGGGTCACCTGAAGGTGGATTTGCCATTGTTAACTTGTCATCTTGTACAAGAGGAAAAAGCAAAACAGCTGCTTTCCTATGGTTCAAGAGTAGGCAAAACCAAAGGACTCTCTAGCTATAGGGTAAGAACATACTGTTCACATGCCCTTCTCCCAACGACTGTAAAACAAACAGAAATGAAAATAAAACCTACATTATTGATTCAACAGGTTGGTTAGGAGCTTTAAAAAATGAACTGTTATTAGAAGCCAAAAATCTACTTTTATAATGAAGTATTCCCTTTGTTGTCACAAAAAGAACATGTTATCAATTCATGCATTTAAAAGAAATTTGATAAAAGCAAAAAAAATTCCATTCATAAGCATTCTAAGTTAATATATTCTGTTTGAAGTTCACATAGAGACTGGAATGTCACAGCCTACATGTGGCCACAAATACATTCCTCCACTTGCAATTCTTCCCAGACTTCTTTAATTTGTAACCCCTACTCTGGAAAGGGGAAGAAAAAAGGTTGCCCTTCCTATGCTGTGATCCACGGAAAAAGTAGTAAATGACAAGAGGTCCTGGCTACACTGTCCCTTTTTAATCTCTGGCCAAAGTTTTTGGGTCAACACAGAACAAGCCACGTGACCAAAACCATTCCATGCACAGAGCAAAAATTCCTGCAGTAATTGAGCTTTCAATTCAGCTGAAGAAAGACTATAAAGACACAATCAAGCAGCAGTCAGAAACTGCTCTTTTTGCATGACAGCTGAAGATCCTTAACCATTCTGAGTTTATTTGAAAAGCAATTTTAAATTAATATGCTCTTCTTTCGTTTGTCTGTGGTATCCTTTATATCAATTTTTTAAAAAAAGGTGTCAAATATGACCTGCAAATGTAGATCTGTAGAAAAATCCTACTTAGACACCAAAATGAATATTGTCTCCTCTTCACATTTAAACATGCATGTTAAAAATCTTGTATATTGCATTTAAAGAATGACAGCTACTATTATTTTTGCTTGTTCAATGCTTTAATAGTCAAACAGTTGCTTTACTGTATTTTGTACGTCTCACTAAAACATCTCTTTTATTTAACAGTAAATGTGATTAAATTATCAATCCTATTCAGCACATTTCCACATGTAAATCCACAGTTTCTGTAAAATTTATATCATGTTTAATAAAATACTGGACAAGGGCTCTACAGGGTTTTCTAGCCTTAAAAACAATATAAAAAGACAAAAATTTCATTTTATGTTTAGATCAGAGGGGAAAAAAATAGTAAGGGATCAAAGCCAGAAAATAAAATATCTAACCAAGAAATAATCATTAAGAACAGAGAGGGGATTCAAAACAGGCCAATCTAAAATGAATTTATAATTCTAGGAAGATACCTAAATTCTGCTTGGAAAGCTTTCTTTATGCAGTACTCACCAACAGGCAAAACAGACTATTTTCTTTTGTAAGCTATTATGAGAGCTTAGACAAAGACAGAATGTTTTTCAATGCTTAAATATATAAAAGACTACATTTTCCCACATGTAAAGGCATTCAATTTACTTTTAGTATCAACAGTGGCATTAAAATATAATAAACATTTATTTATTTTTTTACAACAAAAAATCCTCCCAATTACATAATGAAATAGCAAGCCACCACAAAATACTACTGTTTTCATTTCAAACATTTGTCACCTGAAAACTAAAAACATATTAATTCATCCTTATAAACCAGGACAAACAGCACAAAGCATTCATTTTATAAGCAACTCATTTCAGTGTAACTTTAAAAGTCCATGCCATTAATAGAAGTAAATAAACTCTATAATTTACAAACTTCTGCAGAATACATAAAAAACTACTACTTCAAAAGGACAGGCTGACTCTGCTCCATTACCTGTATCACAGCATTGCAAAATTCAAGGGAATTCATGAATTGTACAAGAGCTGGTGACAAGAGCCAGTCATCTTTCAGCAGACAGTGCCACTCTTCTCCTTTTTCTTCCAGCTTTGTAGGCAAAGACGAATAGAGGCCACTTAGTCCTGTTGCTAGCACCTGTATTTCAAAGGCAGAAGAGAAATAAGTTGACTTTCCAACTGCCCATCTGCTTGAATGGCAATGCCACAAATTGTTTCTCTTACTAGTTTCTGTAACATAAGAGAGTGTTGAGATTAATTTAATTTCCTTTCGGAAGAGTCCTGTGGCAGAAAGACATGAATATTTTAAAGAGCCTTCCATATAATATCCTTCTTTCAAGAGCCTGTATTTAGGAGAAAGTGATGGTGAAAAGCAGGTTGTCTTTTTTTTTTTTTTAATCTGAAGTTATATTTTCTTTTCAAATACTTGTAAAATCATTTTACACTTTCATTCAGTCCCTTCCAGAAGCAACCACCACTGTACTCTATCTACAGCTTGTCTTTCATTGGTGATTTGAATGTTACTGCTTACACATGCCTATATGAAGTGATTCCACTCAGAAATATGAAACATTAGTAATGGAGGGGGAAAGTGCTCCCATCAACAAAAATGAAGTTCAGCCTCATGTAGACCACAGATACATGTTGACTTTCATTCCTAGGCACTTGAACTCAGCTGTATCCACTACAAAAAAAAAAAAAAAAAAAATCTGTTTGTAATTTCTCATTTTTCTTTCTTATTTATTTGGAAGGGAAGAAATAAAAAAGTATGAAACCAGTTACTGTATAGACATTGTTTCCAGTCATAGTAAAGCTTACACATGATTTATGTAGAATTTAACACAGAATCACAGAATTTTCAGAGTTGGAAGGGACCTCTAGAGATCATCTAGTCCAACTCCCCTGCTGACGCAGGATTGCCTAGAGCATATTACTCAGGACTGCAGCCAGGCGGGTCTTGAAAATCTCCAGAGAAGGGGACTCCACAACCTCCCTGGGCAGCCTGTTCCAGTGCTCTGTCACCTGAACTGTAAAGTTTTTTCTTGTGTTTGAATGGAACTTCCTGTGTTCTAACTTGTGCCCATTGCCCCTCGTCCTGTCACTGGGAACCACTGAAAAGAGTCTGGCTCCATCCTCCTTCAACTCACCCTTTAGATACCCATAAGCAAGAATAAGGTCTCCCCTCAGCCTTCTCCAGGCTAAAGAGTCCCAGCTCTCTCAGCCTTTCCTCATAAGGGAGGTGCTCCAATCCCCCCGTCATCTTTGTTGCCCTACGCTGGACCCTCTCCAATAGTTCCCTGTCTCGCTTGAGCTGGGGAGCCCAGAACTGGACACAGTATTCCAGTTGTGGCCTCACCAGTGCCAAGTAGAGGGGGAGAATGACTTCCCTCGACCTACTGGCCACACTCTTCCCTCTGCAGCCCAGGATTCCATTGGCCTTCCTGGCAACAAGGGCACATTGCTGGCTCATGGCTAATTTACTATCTACCAGGACCCCCAGATCCTTCTCCTCAGAACTGCTTCCCAGCAGGTCCACCCCTAGCCTATATTGGTGCCTAGCATTCTTCCTCCCCAGGCGCAGGACCCTACACTTGCTCTTGCTGAACCTCATTAGGTTCTCCTCTGCCCAGCACTCCAGCCTGTCCCGGTCACACTGGATGGCAGCGCGGCCCTCTGGAGTGTCAGCCACCCCTCCCAGTTTGGTATCATCAGCAAACTTGCTGAGGACACACTCTGTCCCCTCACCCAGGTCATTGATCAATATATTGAACAAGACTGGACCAAGTACTGACCCCTGGGGGACACCACTGATTACAGGCCTCCAACTTGACACTGCTCCATTAATCACAACCCTCTGAGTTCTGTCACACAGCCAGCTCTCAATCCACCTCGCTGTCTCCTCGTCTAGCCCATGCTTCCTCAGCTTCCTAAGGAGGATGTCATGGGAGACAGTGTCAAAAGCCTTGCTGAAGTCAAGGTAGATGACATCTACTGTTCTCCCCTCATCCAGCCAACCAGTTATAACATCACAAAAGGCTATCAGATTGGTCAAGCATGATTTACCCTTGGTAAATCCTTGTTGACCACTTGCAATAACTTCCTGTTCTTCAACGTGTTTGGAAATGACATCCAGAACAAGTCGCTCCACTACCTTCCCAGGGACAGAGGTGAGACTAACCAGCCTGTAGTTCCCTGGGTCCTCCTTCTTGCCCTTTTTGAAGATTGGAGCGATGTCGGCCTTCCTCCAGTCCTCAGGCACCTCTCGTGTTCCCCATGACCTTCCAAAGATGATGGAGAGTGGTCTAGCAATAACATCTGCCAGCTCTCTCAGCACGCGCGGGTGCATCTCATCAGGGCCCATGGACTTATGGATGTCCAGCTTGGCCAAGTGGTCTCTAACCCGGTCTTCCTCAACTGAGGGAAAAATATTCCTCTCTCCAGACCTTCCTTCCTTCCTTGCCTCCACGGTCTGGGATTCACGAGGGACAGCTTTAGTAGTGAAGACTGAAGAAAAGAAGGCATTCAGTAACTCCGCCTTCTCTGTGTCTTCCACCACTAGGGCGCTCATCTCATTCATCAGTGGGCCTACATTCTCCCTAGTCTTCCTTTTTCTATTGATATACTCAAAGAACCTCTTCTTATTATCTTTAACTGCAGTGGCCAAGCTGAGTTCTGCTTGGGCTTTGGCCCTTCTGATTTTCCCCCTGCATAGCTTCACTACATCTTGGTATTCCTCATAAGTTGCCAACCCCCTATCCAAAGAATGTAAACTTTCCTTTTGTTCCTGAGGTCCAGTCAAAGCTCTCTATTTAACCAGGCTGGTCTTCTTCCCTGTCGGCTCATTTTTCAGGACATGGGGATGGCCTTCTCCTGTGCTTTTAAGAGTTCCTGCTTAAAGTATGACCAGCCTTCCTGGGCACCTTTGCCCTTCAGGACTGTCTCCCAAGGGACACTCTCAACCATGCTCCTAAAAAAGTCTGCCCTTCGGAAGTCCAAGGGGGCAGTTCTGCTGGCTCCCTGCCTTGCTTCTCCAAGAATTGAAAACTCTACCATTTCATAATCACTCTGCCCAAGACGGCCTCCAACCCCTCCATTCCCCATAAGACCTTCTCTGTTAACAAACAGTAGGTCCAGTAGGGCACTTTCCCTAGTTGGCTCCCTCACCAGCTGTGTTAGGAAGTTGTCTTCCATGCACTCCAGGAACCTCTGGGACTGTTCCCTCTCTGCTGTGTTATATTTTCAGCAGACATCTGGGACATCGAAGTCCCCCACGAGAACAAGGGTGAGAGATCGCGAGACCTCTGCCAGCTGCTTATAGAATATTTCATCAGCCTCTACATCCTGATTGAGGGGCTCTATAACAAATTCCCACCACGATGTCTGCCTTATTGCCCTTTCCCTTGATTCTTATCCATAAACACTCAACACCGTCATTCACATTGTTAAGTTCTAGGCATTCAAAACTGCCCCTAACATAGAGGGCCACCCCACCACCTCTCCTTCCTTGCCTATCGCTTCTGAAAAGTTGGTAGCCATCAATCACAGTACTCCAGTTGTGTGAGTCTTTCTGTCATGTTTCTGTGATGGCAACTATGTCACAGTTTCCTTGCTGTACAATGGCCTCAAGCTTCTGTTTGTTCCTCATGCTGCGTGCATTAGTGTAGATGCACTTCATCTGGGCTAATTGTCCTGCCTCTTTTTTGGGGGGACAAGCCCTAATTCCCACCTGATCACGCTCAGACACCTCTGTAGTTACCATCCTATCACTACCCCTCATGTCTTCACTACCACACGGATCACCATCCCCCACCATCACTGAGATAGACTGCAAGACCTTGCTAACACTTCTACCCAGAAGTACCGGCATGCTGCTCCCAGGCTGTTTTCATCCCCATTCCCCTTCAAACCTAGTTTAAAGCCCTATGAATGAGCCCTGCTAATTCTTGTCCCAGGACCTTTCTTCCCTTTCGGGTGAGGCTTTCCCCACCTGTTGCCAGCATGCCTGGTGACCTGTAGATCAACCCATGATCAAAGAAACCAAAGTTCTGCTGGTTGCACCAGTCTCAGAGCCAGGAGTTAATTTGCTGGCTCCTCCTGTTTATCCCCTCATCAATCCCTGCAAACTAGTGGGATAGAGGAGAACACTATTTGTGCTCCTGATCCCTTAACCAGCCATCCCAGGGCCCTAAAGCCATTCTTCATTGCCCTTAGACTTCTGGTAGCTACCTCATCACCACCTACTTGAAATATCAGTAGTGGGCAGTAATCTGAGGGCGGAACCAGGGCAGGGAGTTTTCTCCGCATATTCTTAATCCTTAAACACAGAAGCACAAGACTGTATTTTTAGTTACAATTTAAAAAGCGTATTTCCAAAAAGGTTTTTTAAATTTTACTGAATGTATCTAGAGTATTAGTAGTTTCAGATCAAGTTTTTTAATTATTAAAGTTACTTGAAGCTGGAAACTTTCTAAATATTATTTACAACTCTTATCCTTCTGACATGATTCTATACAACTTCAGGATAATTTTAAAGACGATCCTCATTTTAATGCAATCGTTAAGACTCAGCCTGATAGAAGTCTTTTTAGTTTTCATTCAACAGACTCTTCTAAGAATTTTTCCTCTTTCTACAAAGTGCTACTTGGCATCTACAGGGCCAGACAGTCAAAGCTCAGATGAAACACAACTGTTTTATCTATTAGAAAACAAACAGCTGACAATGCGCAGGTCAAAGACCAAGAGTTCAGAGAAGGGGATTCAGGCTTTGATCATACACAAGCGTAACCAATTAGAATTGCTAACTCATCCAGTCAGACAAAGACTGTCTTTCTGGATGCTTGCCATTCCTAAATCACATAATTTTGAAGATGGATTTATTCTGGCATACATAATTAAGCCGAATATTAAGGGGAGGGGGAATAGTGTGGAAAATTCACTGTTTTAGAACAATGTGCTACTTTTTTATACACCTATATACATAGATATATAAAGACAGATGCTGAAGATATGTTAAAAAAACCCAAGAAGCTAAAGCCATTGAGCAAAGCTTTATTTATACAATCACGTTGTTCTATAACCAGAATCTTTTTTGCTTTTTCTCTCTCCCACGTTAGGAGAGCTCAAAGCAAAAAAAACAGGAAGACCTTACTAGGCCTATAGAACTACCTATACGTAACCCACACATACACACTCACAAACCCAGGCTTCAGATGATTCTAGGAAGGAAAAAATTCTGAAGAGAGAACTTGCGTTTCTTTTGTGTTGCAGCCTGTTAATTAATGCACACTTGATTTTCCATTGTCTGCTTAAAATTTAATTGCTATTCATAAATGTATACTTACCCTCTCAGTAAACAATCTGATTTTGAGAGCTGTGTACTATCCACATTTCTCCTTCATATGGAAGTTTAGTCCTTAAGCACAAGAAACTGACCTTGAGTAAAACATGCTACTCTCCACTAAAAGGAGCAGTGAACTCAGAGTCAGTCAATATCTTGAAGTGAAGAATTCTTTAGTTTGTCTGACTTACTGAAGTAAGAAGTGACAGATGTACCTGCTAAAATCTGTAAAGTTTAAAAAGCTCTTATTTTTGCTATAAAGTACAACACAAATGGCTCTATGTGATATTACATTTCTAAAGCACTAAGAGAGTAGCCACTGGAAGCAATTTCATCTCTTTAGGCAAAAAACATTTGAAAATTTTCATAGAAGTATATGGTATAAAACACGATAACTAACAGAACTCTTCACATTCTATAAGCGAGCATATAAAATAATGCATATATATAGAATACATTACGGAGTTTTAATCAGTAAAATGATAAACATCAATGAAAAAAGAAATCTGAAAGGGAAAGAAATGAATGAGTTGATGTCCAGGAAGGGCAAGATTGGTTTTATTTTCTGTTTTACCCAGAGCAATGTTTTTTTAAATTTCTCCCAACAATTGTCAAGTCAACCCTACACGCTCATCTACTTTTACAAGCACCTGCAGCAGTTTCTTTCTCAGCATCGAGTCATGAGCCTCTCTGCAAACCAGTCTCCCTGATTTATTTACTTTCTCTTGACTCACAGAAGACACTGACCGAGTACACGATCTGTTATCTCAGACACATTATATGATTAAAATCTGTTGTTAATACATAATGAATTGCTACCTGGCCAATTCCTTCCCTTTAATGACTCCCTTTCCTCCCACATCCACAGTCTTTCTATCGCTGTGCAGCCTCAACTTTTCAAGGACTTTGCAGAGCCATACCTCCTCCTGCTTTAATACTTAATACCACAGACAACCTAGTTTTAAAAAGCTGCTAACCAAAGTTAGCTCAAAAAATAATATCAAGAAAGCGTTCAGGTTCACTTTGGCACAGATCTAACACTGATTCGCGTATATGAGGCAGCAGAGGCTTAAGGCCAGACCCCATCCCAGGGCATGTCTATACTATGCAATAAGGCATGGTAAAGAAAACCCTATATGCTACCAACCAACTCTGCCCCAGAACCAGAGACAGAATCAACAAGGTGCCACCCAAATGCCACTCCTATCAGCACAGGACTATGCTAGCTGTTTTGCAGAGTAGCTGAGGCCACATCTGCACTGATTTGAGTGATATACAGCAATGCCACTGACACCTACAGAATCTTCCACCAGAACAAAACCTGTTCCTCCAGCTCATTACCCTCAAATTCAAAAAAGATTTTGTGCTAGTGAGCTAATTCTATGGCACCACAATAAAGGTTTATTATAGACTTAAGCCTCATTACTGTTCCGAAAGTCTGATTTTAGCACATTTTGACAAGAAGCCTTCCTAATTAGAATGACTGTCAATCATGGCTCTCTGCTGTTCAAAGGTTAATATAGCTGGCTTTTATCTTCAATGTAAAAAGGCTGCTTTTTTTTTGTAATTAATTGGAAGATGTAATTATGGAACTTATAGCATGGATCCAATAATGGTATCTGTCTCAGGGACAGTTTGAGAATCAAGTTCATATTCTTTAGCAGCATCTAGTAAACAAGGTCAACTCGAGTCTCTCAGCACAAGAAATTTGATGCAATATTTACAACTGACAAAGGAAACCATTTAGAAGTTTTTTTGGAACTTGTAGGCTTCCTCCAGCCTGCAAACCTGGTTCTGCCCTACTACTTAAGGCAGGGATTCTAGTGTTCTCTGCTCTAAAGCTCTCTGCTTTAGCAGCTATGTAAGGTTCCCCTCCACTTCATTTTTTCTGGCATTTATTAAACTAAAATGTAAGCCACGCAGAAGATAAAAAAATCAGTCCACAAAACCAGCACACAAGAGCAACTTTTCTACAGAATGATATCTGGTTTTGAACCCATCCATTGCAGATCTCAAACTGATTTTTTTTCATAAGGCATGAAGAAGCAGGTATTGTCACATTCATTCTGCTTTAGCTTTAAAATTGCAGTAGGGCAGCTTTGTTTGTTAAATTAGATTATTTACTTGTTTAACAGCAAAGGTTTTCTATTCATGTAGTAAGAGTGATTTGCCAGATCTAACAATGCAATATCACTACCAAGTCTTGTAACAGACTACAACACAGCAAGATGGTGGTTTGCCTGAGACGGCCATAGAAACATCCAATTCTCTGACAAATAGCAAGTCTCTCTTTTATCTTGTAAAAATATTAGGTTTCTATAACACTCATACCATTGTCACATTTATTTTTTCAACCGTTGAACTGATGTTATAGCATGGCAAGCATAGCCCACCTAAGCCAGCACTGCCACCGCAAACAACAGCCTCAGAACACCTTGTTTCCATTTCTCAATCCCTTCACTCCCAGAATCTCACAGGGGCCTCACAGTGAGACAGAACAGGTTTCTCTCTCACCAAGTTCTGCTATAACTTCCATCAGTTTCCCAATTCAATTCACTGTGTGACTGCAAAAACACTTGCGCTGGCCCAAAAGCAAAAGACGCTGGTATGGAAACAAAGGAGCAAGACTGCTTTTGGCAGTATGGCTGGCTTCAACTATTACAATTTATGAAACAGCTGTTAGCAGAAACAAATGTGTTACAACACACCTTTATCAAAAATTACAGAAAAGGATGAGAAGAATACAGGGGAAGCAGTTAGTTTAGCATTGAAGATCAGGCAAACCAAGAACAACTTACTGGGCAAAAATAGGTGTTTTCTGCTATGTGGTTTGCAACAACGCTGTTTTCTGCAGACAAAGACATTATGAAAAGCAAAGCATCACGGGCCTGTTGGCCTACTGTTCCTTCTCGATGGATGAAGGGAATGAGCAGGGAAAATATGAGAAAATTGGCAGCTCCTTGGTCCTCACTGGTATGGAAAAACAGTTCTAAAATGGAGGGATCTTTGGCTATTATAGAGCAGAGCTGGTTCAAGAGGACAACCAACTCTGTTTCCACTGTTGGAGTGGCTGTTCCTGAGCAGGAACTCAGCAACATCATCAAAGGCTTCAAGATGGGCTTGTGATGTAGCAAAGGCTGATGAGACTGGGTTACTAGCATTTCATACATTTTGAGTTGCTCAATTTTTGTCTCATCCGTGAACTCTCGACGTAGGCTCCAAAGAAAAAGCTTCTCCATGATGTTTTCTGAGACCACAAACTCCAGAATAGGCCCCATTGAGGCATCCTTTGCTTGCTCTTCAATTAATAAGAAAAGCATGTGCTCCACATAATTCTGAACAGTGCTGGCCTCATCAGCTGAAATTGCTCCATACTTTGCCTGAGTGTTTTTCAAAGGATCGTGCTTCTCTAAGATTTTCAGAACCTAAAGAGAAACAAATGCAAATCAGTTATTTGAGAGTATTTTTTAAAAATATGCACTTATCCCTATAAGGAAAAAAAACCCATCAAAATTCTTAACACAAAAAGCCCAAACTCTTTTTATGCTTTTAGTTTTTGTCTGTCAAGCTTTCTAAATTTAAAAAGTTTCACATTTGGCATGTATGAGACCAAAATGTAATGCTTTTGTTCACTTTTATAAGCACCTAAATTTGCCACTTGTCCTATTGCTGAAAACTTGGGGTTCTCTGGAGTATGGATAAACTACGTTCCCTCAGTCTTCAGCAACTGAGTTTCAGTGATGCTTGCAATAAGTTTCTTTGTCACAGAGGACTGAAATCAAAGGGCCTGCTCTTCAGCCAGAGTGACTGTGCTCAGAAGTATCAATATCATGAGATGACTTGCAGTAGTAAGAGTGGCAGGAACCCACAGAGCTGATCTTTCCTTGCCACATCTTACACGATACCAAATGACCACTGATGCCTACATACTCTTGCAACATTCAATATAGATTTAGGATTGAGTAACAATTGTCATCCCAGCACTTATACCCCTGGATTAAATTCTGCTCCACATGCAATCAATAAAGCTCCTTGTCTGTGAAACAACCACTGTCTTTAGCCCTTTTGTGGAGGATAATTGCTACAAAACCACAAAGGAACAGCAGTTCCCCTGACATGACAGCATCACTAGAGTTAAGTGAGAAAAGGTGGCTCTTGAACAATGTCCCCTCTGACACTGGAAACATCAGAAACACCAGCATTTGTCTGGCTGGCTTCTTAGGATAGCCAAAAAACAGCAAAAGCAGCAGTACAGAAATCCATTTTACATAAACTGTTAGTTATTTGTATTACTGCAGCAAATAAGACCTTATATTATGGTGCTCGGAGCAAAACATCTTTGCCTAAAAGCAATTATAATCTTGACGACATGCAAACAATTTTTAGAACATGCTGAAGTGCATAATCTACATCTATCCATAATAAACAACACTGCATACGGCTTTGCACCATGCATCTAATATACTTTACAAAAGCTAGGCATGCCTTACACAGCACAAGGGAAGGAAGCACAGAAGTTTGCAACAAGGTCCAAGTCACGGTGAATCACTAGGAAAGCCAGTAATAAGATCTAGGCCTTCCAAAAGATACTATCATGTCCTACCACTTTGCTTTTAGATGCAAATCTGGACTTCCAAGTGTGATTAGTAACCATACCTTAAAAGGTCAACTACCTTTGTGTTTTAACATGTTTCAATGTTATCTACTATATTCTGCATGAAAGATGTTTGTTCCTGAGCAGTTCAGGATTTTCCCAAAAGTAAGAATGAAGCAAGTTCCTATTAATGCCACCAAAACAATAAAACTAATTAACATTACCTGTGCCCAGTGTGTTCTAAACACTATCATGCATGTTTCTGGGTCAACACCCTGCAGGCTCGGAGCCTGCCGATTTTTGCTGATACTGGTTCCAGAGGACATTATAAATTTTCCAAAGGTCAAGCCAACTAGGCCATGCTGGATTTCTTCTGAAAATCCTGTAGTTAGCTACAGATGTTCAAGCGTCATGATGAGATTGATATCATGTTGTGTGGATACCAAAGCTCAAAAATCTGTTTAAAAAATAAAAACAAAACACACGTATACCTATGCACATGAAATTATAGTGTATAACAAAAAAGAACATACTTAAAGAGAACACTAAAACCTCTTTTCTTTTAATTCAGTTTGAGGATTGGATTTTTTAAAGCATGTTATATGGGACCATCTTCTCAAATTTTTCCTCATGATAATCATTTCTAATGCTCAAACTTTTGAGATCAGTTACTGAATTAAGGTGCTACAGAAACAAACAAGCATAACAGAAGCTCACACAGTAAACATTGTATGCATATGTTGCTACATTTTCAGTTTTTCATTATGATATTTTTTGCCATCTCACCACATCTCTTTTCAGAGTTGCTTAGTAACTAATGCTGCATAGGCTATACAGGTGAAAAAAAAGTACAGATTTTTTTTTTTTTAAACAATATTTCAATGAACAGATATAATTACAAATACTTTCTGTCAGAAAGCATATCATGAACACTTTAAAACATCTGTAGAACACCATATGCAAGCAGAAGGATGCCTCTGTATCAATACCAAAGTAACCAAAACCAAACAACATAAAAGATAAACCCTTCATGTATCCAAAGTCAAATAAATTGAGATGTCATATTAAAGGACTATAAGAATAGGACCAAACATTGAAACATTCTTTTCATCCATTATTTACTATCCTAGATATCTAAGTATCAAAGTAGTTGCACACCTGCAGGGGAAAGTTAAAATGAAACAAAGGCAGGTATCTCCCAGATATTTGAGAAGCTTAAGCAAACATATTATTCCCTCAAGCACCAACATCTAAGTCACACAATTCCCCCCCCTCCTTTTTCTTTTCCTCCATGAGCTTTACATTTTTATTCTCCTTTTTGCAAACCAACTAGGCTTTTAATTTAATTCAATTTTGGGCCATAGCGGAAAAACAAAACAAAACCAAAAAAACCCAAAAAAGCCCCAAGCCCCCAGCCACCCCAATCAAAATCAAAACCAACCCCTTCCCCAAAAAAAACCCCACAACCAAACCCCAACCCACAAAAAAAACCCCAAAAACAAAACCCACACAAAAAAAACCCAAAAACAAACAAACAAAAAAACCCAAAAAAACTCCAACAAACACAAACCCACCCAAACCTCCACAACACCAACATACAAAGAGTTTAGGAAGACAACAAATGCACTACAAGTTCCAACAGCTCGTGTAAATCATAGTAGATTTTTATTTTCATTAGAGACTGCATTTTGAAGTGCCCTCCTTTTGTCCAGTCTTCATTAGGATCCCATGGCCTCTGGACATTCATTGGCTTAGTGAAATACATGAGGAAATTTCTGTACCATAAGTTGCCACAGCCCATATAGCAATTCTTTGCAGTACAGTAGGTATTTCTCTGCATATATCTTAAAAATCTTTTCTCCATAGTGGACATCTATGCTCCCTGCATGTGCGCTCTGCCTATATTCTTGAAAGCAGTAGCACCGCAAAGCATACAGCCTGTCTCAAAAGTAGCAGCAATTTTTGCCATTTTCAAAATGTCCAAAAATATACAGGATACCACTTTAAGATTTCTGAAGCAAACAAAAAGCAACACATAATTATGCATTCCCCTGTATCTATGTATGTATAATTCATATGTTCAAGATTCAACTGCATGATCAGAGCCTCCCCCGCCTCCGTCCCAACTCTTGCTTCTCACAGCACATAAGATGCATTTCCTATGCATTTTCTAAACAGTCTCATGCAGTACAACTAACACTATCTAGTTCATCCTTTTTGCAGATAAAACAGTCCACGTGTGGAGAAGCCAGCATAAATCCTGGACAGTTTACCTGTTTGAGTAACACTACTTCCAGAACGAAGCTGGCACTCCACACAAGCTACTCTCCAGATAATAAACCACCTGGAACCAGATACACTAGAGAGCATTGTGCAAAACCAGTGAGAGTTAGCTCATGAGAGCCTGCCAACACTGGGAACAGAAGTAATCCCTTATAAAATATTATCAAAGTCCCTCTACTCCTTGCCCCCCTACTCCACTCACACTTCTTACCTGCCTACCTCTTCCGTGCTCTCACTGGCATTACACTTTCAGGTACTCTCCTTCCCAACAGTTTGCTTCACATGCTCATTTACTTGAAGGCACCTACTAGTGTACTGCTAGTTCATAAACAGTCCTGTAAAAATGAATAGGACTATTTCTACACTACTGATGTTCCTGTACAGGAAGGGGGGGGAGAAAAAAAAGAATTAAAAACCCAAAATCAGAGATCTAAGTAGTAAGTGGATTCAAGAACCCTTTAGAGGCCTACGACATGTTGGGGGTTTTTTGGGGTTTTTTTGTTGTTGTTGTTGTTTTGGTTTGGTTTTTGTTTGTTTGTTTGGTTTTTTTTTTAAATTGCTACTGACTCAGGTAGGTACCACTATATGTGCAATACACAGCTTCTTGCAGCTGCAGCTCCAGAGAACTCAACATTTCTACCAAAAAACACTTGGAAAACAAGATGCATGCTTAGAGACTATTTAGAAAAAGCCTGGTCCAAGTAGTTTGCCTAATACCATACCTAATAATCTAAATCTGTCCACTTCCTGCCAGTTCCCTCTTTGACAGCCCTCTCAGTCAAACAGCAATTTTCCCATTTCTGTAAGAGTTCAGCAGATTCCTCCAGGAAAAAGCGTCCTTCACTGCACAGCCCTGATTCACTCTTTGAGCAGATCTGTCCTGTGCATGAAGTGAAGCAAGCAGCTTTGGACAAACTAATGTGATTGTGTAATTAAAGATGGTATCATAAGGTGCAGCAAGAGAACTTAATTAACAAAGCAGAGGCAAGCTCAATTCTGGAATGTTTGAGTTGCTTGACTTTACAACCTAGAGGTTGTTTCAACATAGACTTCACAAATTTAAATAAAAGAAACTGTATTATCATAGAACCATAAAATTGTCTAGGTTGGAAGGGACCTTTAAGAGATCATCGAGTCCAACCATCAACCTAACACTACCAAAAACACCACTAAACCATGTCCCTCAGTACCACATCCCTGGGCAGCCTGTTCCAATGTTTGATAACCCTTTCGGTAAAGAAGTTTTTCCTAATATCCATCCTAAACTTCCCCTGGTGCAACTCGAGGCCACTTCCTCTTGTCCCATCACTTGTTACTTGGGAGAAGAGACTGCCCCCACCTCTCTACAACCTTCTTTCAGGTAGTTGTAGAGAGCAACAAGGTCTCCCGTCAGCCTCCTCTTCTCCAGACTAAACAACCCCAGTTCCCTCAGCCACTCCTCATAAGACTTGTGCTCTAGACCCACCACCAGCTTTGCTGCCCTTCTCTGGACACGCTCCAGAATCTCAATGTCTTTCTTGTAGTGAGGGGCCCAAAACTGAACACAGTACTCAAGGCACAGCCTCACCATTGCTAAGTACAGGGGGACAATCACTTGCCTAGTCCTGCTGGCCACACTGTTTCTGATACAAGCCAGGATGCTGTTGGCCTTTTTGGCCACCTGGGCACACTGCTGGCTCATATTCAGCTGGCTGTCAACCAACACCCCCAGATCCTTTTCTGCCAGGCAACTTTCCAGCCACTCTTCCCCAAGCCTGTAGCCCTGCATGGGGTTGTTGTGACCCAAGTGCAGGACCCAGCACGTGGCCTTGTTGAACCTCATACCATTGGCCTCAGCCCATTGATCCAGCCTGTCCAGATCCCTCTGTAGAGCCATCCTACCCTCAAGCAGATCAACACTCCCTCCCAACTTGGTGTCATCTGCAAACTTACTGAGGGTGCACTCAATCCCCTCGTCCAGATCATTGGTAAAGATATTAAACAACTGGCCCAGTACCGAGCCCTGGGGAACACCACTTGTGACTGGCCACCAACTGGATTTAACTCCATTCACCACCACTCTTTGGGCCTGGCCACCCAGGCAGTTTTTTACCCAGCGAAGAGCATGCCCATCCAAGCCATGAGCAGCCAGTTTCTCCAGGAGAATGCTGTGGGAAATGGTGTGAAATATTACACGTCTAGATATCACACGACAAATTCTGTCACCAGTATGATAACAAGAGTAGAATTGGAAACTTCAGATCAGCCTCCGCTATTTAAACAACACTAAGGGAGATTATGGCTTTCTTCAAGAATGCTGATAAAAATCAAAGATCAGCCATGTAAGACTCTTGAGCTGCATGCAGAGCTTTACGATGTACCACACACAAGGGAACTATTTAACCTGTTACCTTCTCTTCTCCTCTAATCTGTTCTAATTCGCTGCCCTCCCTAGCCTTTGCAATTTTCTTTTTTTCTCATGCATCTTTCCTATCCCAGCCTCAGACTCTACTCCACAAACTTCAAGACAGTACTTATTCCCTCCCCATCAGCCTGTCCTTTAAATACATCTGTCTTGTAGCTCTCTAAACATACTTTTTGGGGGTAGAGGTTCCATACTGGTGCTTCGGTCATTACAGACTCCTGAAATATTGCCCTACTTCTCTGCAGCTACGAGAAGGACTAAAGTGAACAGAAACGGTACATCTCTACCACACATTCAAAATACAGCAAGATGCCAAGAGATCCAGTGACAGAGCCACTGTTATGTTTGTGTGTCCAGTAGGAAAGCTTTTTCCACTAAAGTGCTACTTAGTTATTGACATTTATAAAAGAATTTATAACCACCAGTATGTTCTTGAACACTTAAGTCCTGCCTTTGTTAACAGTTTACTGCCTAAGTAGAGGACTGCTACAGTCTGCACTTGTAGTAAGGATATCTTTTCCTACACAAGGATATCTTGAGTCTAGCCACCATATATAAAGAACAGATATAGCCTCTGTGAAAGAAGTCTTCAAGACAAGCAGGTGTGTCCCCTCATCTGCTGCATAAAGTCCCCTAAGGTCCTATTTATCCAAGATATTTAAGAGCTTCTTGCTATTTCCAAGTCTTAATTTGGGCACACTTGAATTACAACACTGGGAGTTCTCAGATACACAGGTCATTAACAACTGCCAGCATTTTGATTCAAATCGGATCTTTTTCAGAGTTAGATGACACTAGAACAGAACAGCAAGGGCTTTCAGTGTTGCTAATTCTAGAAATGTCTGTGATACCAACCACAGAAAACTTTTAGGAAGGTTCCCTCGAGCTGATGTTGCATGTGTCCTGCCTGGTCCATTTACTAGATTTGTTACTACAGGCACAAACACTACCCTATTGCTTTATAAAGATCTTTGGGAGTATGCGATTGGCAAACTGTAAAACAGCAAATTCACCTCCAGCATTTAAGTACTCTAAAACCTGCACCTAACAGTATACTGCACATACATACAATTGCAAGATTAAACCCACTTACATCTTTAATAACAAAGAATTGTGAAAAAAAATCATTTGTCCCTTGGTGACAAACAGTAACATCTCTGTAAAATTCAGCCTAACAGTTCATTCTGAATGTTCACTCCTATTGCACAAAGTCATAATAAACAGGCTATACAAAGCATCAAATGAAGAACAAAAATACGAAATTTAAATCATTAGCTGAAAACAACCCGCCTGCAGCAAACATTGAGGTGACAAGGGCTAAGTTCACTTGTATCTAGCCCAGCTATAGGATCAGAAACCAAAGAGTAGTGGGAGAACACAGACATTATCCTCACAGTGGCAAATACTATGGCTTTTTAATCGTCTCTAATTTAAAAGTAACAAGACAGCAACAAGCAGACTGCAATGTGCAATAATATTTCTAAGATCAAATCAATTCCTTTAAGGAAGCAAATATTTCCAGTTTGGAAAGCATCTTGGGATACTGAGATTTCCTTAGTAATACAACACACTAATAGACTGTGTAGGCTTCAAAGACTTCAAGCTCTGTAATAGTGTTTCAAAAAGCATACAAAGCTTTTGACAACTTAAGTGGTCACAGGGTAGATCCTAAAAACAATGTACCTATTTAAAAAAGGAAAGTGATTGAATTGGAAGAGATACTATCTTTTAAGATAACGTATCAATCTAAAGTTAGCATGCTCTAGTTAGAGCAGCAGTAGAAAAAATATATTCATTATATTAGTGGTAAGCAGATTTTGTTACTAGACTAGTAGATCAGTAGGCTTTTTGATTATTTTGCAAGACCAAGTGTGCCACAGTAACTGCAACATCACATTATTCCCTCCGAAGTAAAACTAACTCCAATTAAATAGGACAAATAACCTGACTGTATTGAGTCCAAAGGTGAGAAAATAAATGAATTTATAAAACACTGGTTCATGGAGTAAAGGGTTGACATGAACTTGGGGACCACTAACAACAAAAGTAACGGTTTATTTTAATCAGCTTATGGTTAAAATTTTACAATAATTTAGCCTTTCCTCTCTGCTAAATCCTGATCAAGGTATTACTCCATCATTTGATAGTCCTGACAAGAGCAAATACACCTCTCCTGCAGTCCATTCAAAACTCTACTTCCAAAGACCACTGCTCAGTTTAATACTTCAACCCTGCTACACCAGAACAAAACCTTTTTGGCAGGTGTAACTTTCTGCAATTCAACCGTATCTTTTCTATCAGTCATTTAACCCTATTACAAGGCCAAGTCCACTTACATATGCCTTCTAGAGCTATTTCAGTTGCCTATACTGATAACACTTTTGTCTCTAATCCCTCCTCTCCTACACAAGGTACGTGCCCCTGCCGCCAAGGGGTTACACATTTAACAATCCCCATGTGGAACAAGAAGCACAAGCGTACACATCACACACATGTGGAGCTGAGGTTCAAAAAGACAAGTTGCTGTCTTCCCTAAGATCTTCCTATATTCTCTGTGTAAGTGGACAACAGCTTTTGAAATCAGGTAACTAATTTACACCTGCATAAACTTTGCTCCTTTCAGATTAAATACCTTTCAATGTAGGCTTGGTTAGCTGGTTGGGATTTTTTTCCTCTAAATCTGGTCAAATGTTGCATATATAAACATGCTAACAAGCACTTGTCTCTCCCTAAGCAGCAGCAGAGGAAGTTACAGTCACATACATAGGTCTCTAATGGTGTCTGTGCAGTTTCTGGTAAGCGAATGAGGGTGGAAAAGAGCAGAAAACTTAAGCATGATTCAACCTATTTCCAGTTTAAAAAAAAAAAGCAGCAGTCCACAACTGCACTGAGTAGCTTTAGATTAATGATGAGATTGAGACCCAGTCATTGGACTCACGAAGGATATCTGCTTTCAGTTTTCCTTCAGAAGTCTGTAAATCATCAATCCTTTTTCCACAGCTGATTACAGGCCTGAACTCCCCAATCAACAGAAGTACTTATTTTAGTGTAAAGTACACTGAAAGAATAGCCTAGCAGAGAATCCCTTGTGAAGTCTGCTCCCACCAGAGTGTCTCTCTTCAAAAGTTTCACTTTTGAATTAAAAAAAGCAGCACAGAAGTTTGCAGGATTGGGGCTTCCCAGGTAATGCACAACATACAGACAAAAGACACGCAGCCTAATACAGTAAGGTAGATGCAAAATATGCTGCAAGGCTCTGCAACTTAATGATCAAGATTGTCTTCTGTTGAAATGCAAAGATGCTGTGTTCTCTAACAGTTCTCAAACACAAGTGTACCTCTTATCACATACTGTATGCTTTTGCTTTACCGGCCAAAGCTTTCCACTCTGTCAGTCCAGGTACATGACAGACAAAGGAGAGATAGATAAGAAGCGTCGATGGCAGTGAAAGAAACAGCATACATCAAAACATTTTCATGGATCAGTGTGGCATAAAGGGGCTTGAAATTAGACAACTTCAAAGAAGCAGAGGAAAATTATATGGTCTTATACACAGCTATGCAATCATGTCTCTGCAGTCTCTGATAAGTGGATGAGGGAGGGTAGGAGAAAAATGAGTGGCAAATTTTAGCACGCCTCAACTTAGTTCCAGCTTAAAAGGGACCTTGTTCAGAGTTTGTTTATTTTTGATTTTAAAAAAAAGCCTTCTGCAGAAATTTATCAGCTTTTCTTCAGGGACTATGATCAGGGAGAGGGTTTAAATTTTATTAACAAGAGTGTTTCAAAGGAAGACATCAATCCTTTCAAAGGAAAGGATTCCTCCTGCTTGCGGGAAGTTTTGCTACAAAAGCAAAGCCTATAAAGAACAGTCACATCCCCACCCTTAATTATCCTACACATTCACCACCAGAATGCAGAAGGATTACAGCCTGCTCACTGGAGAGCAGTAGGTCTGTGGTAGGCAACTGAGAAAATGTCAGTGGTTAAAAACCACTGCATCAGAGGACCCTCTTTTCGGTTAAGTACTACTCACCTTCAGAAGCTCCACTAGCAAGAAAGCTGAGCAGATTACTAGAGCAACAGTTTAAACAACATGAACATTTATCCTCCTTCTTCATTTGTTCTTTCATGTTTCAATGCTGCAGTTCTCCAATTGTCCTGTCCTTTGCCTACCTCAAGCAAACATTTCACATTTAGTCAGCTGTCTTCAATCTATCTTTCCTACCCAGTATCTGCAAAGACAGTATGCCTCCCATGCGTGGGTGGGAGAAGATATGTTTTACACTGATAAAGCTATCTGCTTAAAAGCCTAACAGAGAACAAGTCACCACAAATTGTAAAGCAATGTAGTTAATCAAAGTATCAATCTGTTCTCATCAAGCACAATTTAATCCAACCTGCAAACATGAAAGCAAGAATGTCTTGTGACTTGTCCCCACAGAGACTGCCTAACAAGATCTATCTCAAGAGAGAAACTGCATGCAATATGTTTTTTAACAAGAAAAAATCTTACTGTCCTATCTACAGTGAACCTGCTGCAGTTAAAAAACACGATTCATCTTTTCTCAAATCTCTAGGGAGCTCACGTGTTTATTGTAGATTTACATTAGCTCAGACAACTAATTGGGGTATCACTAACCTCTTCATGTGATCTATGTAATCTTATGGTATTATACACTAGGGGATTCAGGTTACAGACATATAAATAATATGATTAATAAAGTAATAAATACATGGCTCTCCAGACACATGAATGGGCAATTCCCTCACAGTTAAGTACAGCAACAGCGACAGGAAAGAGGCCCACCTGACAGCCCCAGTTCAGCAGTGCTGCAATGGCATAAATGTGCACGCTTCAAAGGCAAGCAATGGGATCAACTCACACTGGCAGCCTATGCACTGGGACACAGGCTAAGCCAAATCCCAAGCCTTCAGAGACTTCTGCTGTGTGGGTCAGCCGAAATGAAAGAACAGAGAGGCCAATTAGGCAGTATCATCCAAAATTAATTGATGGGTTAGGCTAAAATTATACACAGTGGGTCTAGGAAGGTATAGGGCTAACCATCAAAGACAATTTGTCAAAGGTCATATTACCAAAGCAAGAAAACTAGCAGTGATGGCTCAACAAAACAGTAATTAAACAAAGCAGAATACTTGGAGTCCTTGACCTCCTCAAGGAGGGCTCTATTTCCCTGATACACCACAGGGCATGTTCATCTACCACATGCATTTGTACATAGGCAATTTCACTAGAACTCAAGAGCATACAATCACTGAAGTTACTCTTGCAAAGTCCCAGGAGGAATGAGCTACACGTTCATATCCCCAGGTCATAAATCTGAAGCTAGGGAGGGAAAAAATAAGGTTGCAATTCTGGTGGTATGACTTGTTCCTTTTAGAAAGAGATAAGGAATGTAATAAACCTGTTTCTCCATTGTATTTGATCTCCTTACATTTGGCCTACTACAGAAAGGCAACAACCCAGCAACAATTAGTGGTTCAAAACACAGATTATGTTGGTTAAAAACTTAAGAATAAAATAGCAGCTAGGGTTTTTAAAATCCATGATAGACATCTCTTTATTCTTAGTAGCACTCAGGCACAGTATTACAGGTATCTTGTCTGCTACTAGCAGACAACTGCTGCAAAAGGGATATTAAAACCTCAAAGTAAACTGAAAAAAAAAATTAAAAATAGCATCTCAGAAAAGTTCATTTCTACCTATATGCTGAAGAAGGCAGATGATATGGAACTGAAATCAATTCAAAGGCTTTAAATTTTCTGGTTCATTCCCAAATCACCACCAAAATTGCTGATCCAAGAAAAGCATGTTTCCATAGAAAACCAAGTCATTAAAACGTCTGAGGCCCACAGTCCAAAGTGTTTGGTGTTGTACTGTGTGAAACAGGCATTATAAGCAAAACATGCAAAACACAACACAGTTGAAAACTTTGTTCTGTGAATATGCTTTCATACCAAGTTTCAAAGACAAAGAGAACAACCCCAAAGGGCATAGCGCATGCCACTGAATCAAAGCTACCTTTCATTCCTTGATTTATAGAGAAAACGCAGATATCAGCTGCTGTGTCAACACTAGTAATTTTGTTTTGTCATAATTGAAGTGAATTATTGGGAAAAAAATAGTTGTTGCCAACCTCCTGATCTCTACTGAGAATTTGTACAGCGTTTGTTTCAAAATTTATCACTATTCGGGAGTGGGAGGGAGCAACACATCATAAAGGAGACATTTAACAAAACCTACTTTATGTTCTCGTTATGCTAGTGAAGAAAGAAATCAAAATGATCCACACAATCTGCAACATTGATTTTGCTTTCCAAGATAATTCTGACAACTGTGTGACATACAAATTTGGCCTCAACATACTCATAATTTAGGAAAACCACATGCTTCTTGAAGTTGTGACGTTGAAGTGAATGGAACTTCTTTTCTTTTTTTAAAGTTTTTTTTTTTTTTTGAGAAAGGTAAAACAGTATCTATAGCTAAAAGTACAAAATAAAGCCATATGAAATGATTAAGCTGCCTATCTAGAAAACCTTCCTGACAGGAAGATGAATGAGACCAGCAAAGCAGCAGAAGACTCTATACTCTGAAGATTTAAAACTATTTTCAGAACGCTAGCATATAGAATAGGAAATAATACCTTCCTGAGAGAAAGATGGTCTAGAAAAAAGTTATCAATATACTTGTAATTATCATATGTAGATTACAGAAAACTAAATTAAGCTATATATTTTATGGCTAAAGCAATAATACGTAAGATTTTTCAAGTGATTTGTATAACATGTCAAGCTACTCATTATAGTAAGTGTAAAAAGCCCAAGAATAACGTTCTCAAGTCTACAAAGTGACATTAAAGATGTGTGTGCGTTCAGCACTAATCCACAATAAAATGCAAATACACGTATATTCTAAACATTCCACGTTTCATGATAAAGAAGCCATAAACATGGGGGGGGGGGTTATGTATATCCAAACTCTCAGATGATTCTGCAGGTTCTAAACGTAGTTCAAGAACAAGAATCAGTAGTAAAACACCATTAAGATTATCCTGATTACTTGAACAATAAACCAACAAACCAATCAACAAGCTTCCCCAGAGGATTGTCACCAAGTTTTCACTGAGAAAAGAACTTCCACTTTGCAGATAAAATTACTCTCTCTTGTCCACATGCACGTTACCTCTCTTTATTTGTCTCTTTCAAATTAAAAGCTCTGGAAAAGAACAGAATATGCCATAAAAATCAAAACTTTTAGGTATAGCATGGATATTGAGTAGTTGTTAAAATAATACTTACTCTAGATGCATATTTATTTCTCCTCCCAGGACTTCACAATATAAAGTTGGGTTTTTTTCCTGGAAAAACAATGGTTTTATAACCGTATATAAATTTAAATAGCTATCTCTCTCACAATAAAACCATCTCATACTTCTCAATACACGTTCATTACAGTACATGGACTATAATAACTGACTAGATGACCTGAATCTGTCATTTATCTTTCTGTACATGATTAACTGAAACTACTCATTTTAGAGAGAATTACTACCCCAAGATACTTACCCACCAAGACAACATTATTTCCGACACTCTGAAGTGATAACCTGTTAGTGACATGATGAACTAATGAACAAAGGGAATGAGCAAAAGCATATAGTTACACGGCTTCAGGACAACTGTTTTATTGCACTGTAGGATGGCAGAAGCCCATCACAAATTACTTCTCAAACCTAGTAAACTTAACGAGCTACTAAAACCTGAAAGGTCGTTTTCATATCTCACCCTGCGTACTATGTATCGCTTGACATTAGGTAGGGGGTTGTGATAAAATGTTATATTTGGTGGATTGACACTTTTGAATGTAAATGTACTTTTGTGGTCTTTTTTTCCTTCTTTTAAAAAATGAAAAGAAGAACAGAAAGAACACAGATTTGGAAGTTGAGTGGACATTGACAGATTATGGCTTTGTACATGTATGTTGAGTTATTTGCTTTTAATATACATGGTAGTAAACAGCAAAATACAAAGTGGATTGTTGGCATTTTTATTATGTTTAGTGCATAAAAAGCCAAATCAAAGAAAAATCCCCATGTTATTGAATTTATAGTTCCATTTCTATTGAGTTTCATTGCATTTTATACAGGTGGTAGATGTTTTTCCCTCTAAGCTTCTCCAGCTTTCCTAGGAATAAAATTATTTGTGTCATGTAAACAGTGTTAAGTTGTTCATTATGCAGAGTAAAAATTAATTCATCTCTGATCTCATAACACAAGTCTACTCTACTATAAAAATATGTTACACTCTTACACCGCCTAGTCTTCTGCAACTGGAAACGGAATGACACTACAGCATCTTCTATTCTTGTGACTGTCTTTGCGTGGATAATAAGGCATATGAGTGCACTGGCAAAAAAGAAACGTATATAGTTTATACAACACTTGTTAGACATGTTGCCAGCATGCAAAAAAGAAACTACTAAATAATCAGGAAAAAAAAAAAAATCCAGGTAATCTGACACTTTTGTAACAATGCTGTATAATTTTTTTTCAGTCTTGCCTTTGAACCTTTGGGAAAACACGAATAGAAATACAGGTGTATTTCTAGTCCAGGGAGGAATGACGATAAACTAGCAACTTACACATCCTGGAGGGTAAAAGAAGGTAAATAATAGTCCTTTCCAAATTGCAAATGAAGACTATACGTGTTATAAAGGGAGTGCTCTGGAAAACACGGAACCTCACAAATTTTGCGGGACAACAATATGTACCAAAAGGTGGAGTAAATATCAGAAGCTAGTAAAAATAAAAACTAATTACTATTTAAACTTTTTAACACTTGGAATGATCAATAGTGAAAGCCTAGTAAAGAAGACAGTTGGATGCCAGCCCTAGCAGGAATGCTTCTTGATACAGATAACCAGAAGTCAAACCACAGCCTCTCCCATCTAATTTTGTAACTCCTAAGGAGACTTCTACAGACATGGGAAAGCACAGGTTCCACCCATCAATAGGTTGTTCTTATTCCTGCCTGAACACCTCCAAAAGTGGGGAGTGTCTGTGTATGTCTCTGGGAATCCTGCTGCTTGTCACCTCTACTACCCTCCTTCCATCTGAAGCTGTCGGAACCGCAGAAGCTACAGTACACTAACACTCTTTTTTTTTTTTTTTAAGTAGATGGAGTGTACTCTTATCTCCCATGCCTGAAATACAGCACCTCTCCTCTCCCATTTCCTCTCATCCCAGAGTCTTCAATTCATCCATACAATCTTCTTGAAAACTGGCAACAGATGTGCTATCCAAAATTGCAAACTGAACCTCATGCAAAGTCACATATGACATACCAGTCCTCACAGACTTCCAAAGGAGAAGCAGAAGCTGAAGGCAGGAACAGTTTGAAGAGGCATGAGAAAGTCTGTCTGTACGCACAGGCCTTGAATGTTAGTCCATTGTAACTACAGCATGTTTGGAAGTAATACCTACAACTTTATATTTATAGGACTATTCTTTGTAAGACATGGTTCATGACACTGAATTACAAATTTTTGATTTTTTTCCAATCTCTCCTTTAGAAGGGGAAATAGGCTATGAGAATTAGAAAGCATACATCAAATCAATTTTTTTTGTTTTGATGTATCAGTTATGAAAGTACTTTAGTACATGCAAAACTATTACATAGTTTACCAGTTACCCCTCTGCTGAAACAAAACTTACAGGATTTCTACTGTCACCACATATTTTGCCATCTCTGCACTCTGTTTTTTGTGTTTCCACATTTTACTCTGTTTTATCTTCAAGTCCACCTCTCCCCACAGACACCATTTTACTTGCATTGTAGTTCATGCCATGGGCACCCCAATAATAAAGCACTTCAACACTGTTTTGGAATACACCATCTCTCCACTAGTCAGCATTCAGATATCCCTGCTGTTCTCAAGCATCCTTGTACCCTGAAGGACATTAACCTTCAGTGCTGAGAGTCACAGAATGTCCCAGGAAGCCCTTCATTGACTTTACGGGAGAATTTGCATATAATCAAGCATCCGCACTGAAAAACTAACTGCAAATAAATGGTGTTATTAGTAAGTCACCACTAAACGAAACACACATGACTAATGACAAATTAATGATGGATGGCAGAAAAGCTCTCTTCAGGAATGCCGGTACCAAAAGCGTATCCACCTACAATTATGCATACCACAACAATCAACCTAATTGGAAAGAATGAGTCCCTAAAGTTGCCAACACTTGAAAATTCAAACACACTAGATTCAACATGTACTGATGGGTTTGTGGCAATGCCTCTCCATTCTCTAATTTGGCAGGACTGGGAGCCAAGATCTGCAGTTTTCTCTGACAAGGGAAAAACTGAGTTTTCCCTGTGACAGTGTATCTATCTACCAACTTGACCATCAATAAGATCGGAGCAAAAAATAAAACACAGTACTGTGATGGATGACTACTAACATAGTAAACCTACCACCAGAAGCAGTAAATGGGCTCTACGGACCCACAAGGGCTGTAGCTACTGCCATTAAAATACAGTGCTACAGCAGCCGTCCCATCTCACATCCCTCAGAGTATTACAAAGGGTTTTAAGTATCAAATTAACATGGGATGGTAACAAAAGAGATTCACCTTGCACCTCTGGCAACCATTTTAACAACAGATTATCTCATGAGAGACCGTTTCAGAGATACCTGAAGTATTATTTTAATGTTGCTCTAGAAAGAGGTGCAATCATTAAAGACCTCAACTTGAGAAGATTAGTGTAAATTTTTCAAAATAAAGACCACATGGAAGCAAACCTGAACCAAATCAGCTTACAAGTGGAATGATTGAGTTTTGTTGCCTCAGACACTAGAACCAACCATGTTCACTCCCAGTCACTGAATCTTAGAAACATTTATTGCGAAACCTTGAAAGCTTTAAAGTTTCTAGATGGATTGAACAAGTTTCTTTGGACTTAGACGAGATTGTATGAGCAATTTGGTGGGAAAAAGTATCAACGTGGTAGAAGAATTCCCTCAAATCTGTTAAATTCCCTCTTACGTGCTCTGAGTATCACGCTGGGGACACAATCATCATCACGAGCCACTGTGGTAACTGCCTACATGCAAGAGTTCAAGCCAGGAGACTTAACATTCTCCTCCATTTCTCTTCCCTTTTATGTGAGCCTAAGGCAAATCACTCAGCTCAGTTTCTCCTGGAAGATGAGAGCAACAGACTGTTGGAGAGCTCTGATTATTCCTAAAGCAGCAAGTCATCATTATTCAGTTGACAGTCTGACTGTTTTAACTGCCCAGAAAACTCTGAGTGCCTACGCGCCACACTCAGACAACACACTTAGACTTATGGCGCACATCAGAAACTCCTACTTGGCAAAATGTTTCTACGTCCAGGGCCTACAAGTAATGAATTCTCATCTTACCTTCATTTCTGTATTTTGGCATTGCACAGAAAAGATAACACACAATCAAGGCCCTCTAAATGAAGAAAAAAATACATTAAGTGTTTCAGAACACCAGTGGGAGGACTTCATGCAATGTATGGCTATTATTAGAGTGCTATTTTGCTTAGCAGATCAGAGGATATAATCAGCAGATGATGCAGCCATGATTTGTGAAGCACAGCCTTATTAAAGACTAATGAGATAAACGAGTTAAAATTTACATTTTGCTCCACTGATAAGGTTCATTGGCACACTTATCTCCAATACCATGGTTTGAATATTAAACCCACTTATTAACATCTAGTAAAGCTAATTATAATGCTGAGTGGCATTAAAGTATAATAACCAAGCAGCACGTTAAAATCACATCCTTTAGCATTACTGTAGCTCTGAGTTAAGTGTTCTGCATCTGGAAATAAACACCTGTCGAGTTCAGGCTGTTAGAAAGCACTAGCCTTCTGCGCCTTTTTCCTGACCCTTCTGAAATCCCAAAGCCTTGTGCTAACAATGCAGCAGGTAGGTAAACATTGCTCATTACTATGATTTCAACAGTGTCTCTCTGTCTTATTGCAGTAACAATAAGGATTAAGTGACAAGTATTTTTGTATCTACAATATATTACATTACAGTTGGCATACACTATCTAATCCCTAACAGAAAAAGCACTGAAGTACTGACAAAGTTAACAACAAAAGCCTGGAGACCATATTTGTTTGGTTTTACTCGCCTTTTTCACCATCTTCTGTCAAAAGTACACATATTACTATAAAACACCCACCATTTACTGAAAAGGATACTGAAAATACAGTTTAGGCCTTAAATATTTTTATATGGATCCCATATATTTTTATGCCACATCTATCGAATGTGAGCGCTTAAATGGACAACAGTCATTTTTAAGGATAACATAAGAGGACAAGGGCAATAACATTCTTTCCATTTTAATCTCTGCAATGTATCTGTACTGTGACAGCAATGGAAAGGCAGCAAGACAGGGGATAATTAAGTACCAGCTATCCATGTATCAACATTAACCCATGTCAGGACTCACATGTGCCAATCTGAAAGAATTTCTGGTAAGCACAAGCTCAAGATGCACAGTTCCTCTGGGAGCTCCCCATCCCAACACAAGAGTGGCACGGGCTCTCCTTCAATGAGGAGAGCCATGGAAGGTACAGGACTGCTCAGCAGCCATCATTACCTTTTCAAAGTAAAATATACAAAAAGAATGACAACAGAAAGCATAAAACCACTATAGATAAAACAACTCCACTTCTTATTTGTAAGGTAGTACTCAAAAGCAAATATTCATTATGCACATAAAAAAGGCACTGCAGAACTACCAGAATTTTTTCTTGTGTGGGGAAAAGTGAAAAGACACTTAAAGTGTGACAATAAAAGAAACTAGCTGAGCAAATCATGTGTGAAGCATTAAATGCAACTGCTTTTTGGAACACATTTTTGTTCCTTTCAATTTATCATGCGATTTAAACATTCAGCTTGTGATACAATCCATTCCACTTTCTTCAGCCCAGCTTTAAAATACGGGCATGCCGTATTTCAGCAGTACAAGAAAAGAATTGCAGTGGAGCTCAGAAACAGAAGATGAGGTATATGGCTTAATGTGAAGCATTCCACTGCATCTCTGGTTATAGGAATCCATGGGTATACACTGGTATCCACAAGGCCGTGCTGTAGCCAGGCACAAAAAAAATGACAGCGGTCCACTTCGGTGGCAGGTTCTAGTGCCACAGAACCACCGAGCCAGATAAGCTCCACTAGACCCTTTCAGCTACTGGTAGCACAAGTTATGTTGAAAGAACCCCCAGTGCTCTTCACATGGTTCCTATGCTACGCAACAGGTCCTGAAACCAAACCTGGAAAGGAGCGTTTGTTGAGTGCTCAGAGGATCCCTCCCAACAATCTGTCTTGAAAATGGATACTTGTGACTATGGAAAAGCAGAACCATCAAGCCTCTTTCCCTAAGGGAAAATCCTGCCAGCCTGATCCCACAGGAGCTCCTCTCTCTACGCAGGTTCTTCCCACAGAGGACAATGCAGCTCTGCAGTCTTTTTCCTTCAGTAAATTGCAGTAGATGTGGCTTTTCCCAAGCCATTTTATGAGTACGGTTTGTTTGCTAAAAGAATAATCAGAGAAGCTGCTCCAATTACTCTTTCAACTATGCTAATACTTGGTAGGTACTTTGAATCTAAATGCTTTAATACTTCCCTGCATCTATAAACAACAGATGCATCTAAAGCATATTATATTTTTAAAAGAGAGACAGCCAACAGCACAGTATTCCCACAGGCAGCCTTGTCAGGAAAAGCTGTAAGTGGTAAATAATTAATTTTCATAGGTTAACTTGAATTCCAGACTAGCATTTGTGAGCAACAGTGCCACGGAAAGGTAACTAACAACTCTAGTTTGTATTCTGGTCCAGTAAGGAGCTTTACCTTACACACATGCACTGACAGCAAAAGTTTTATCATCTCACAGACAGGAAAAATAAAGAACACTTATGCAAGTCCAGCAAAGACTCTTCTGTGAAATACAAAGTAGTCTGTGCTTGGCTACTACTGTATTTTTTATCGTTTCATTTTTTTTATAGTTAACGGGCAAAACACAGACAGGTGCTGAGCACTGATGTCAGACTGCAGCACACAGAACTCCTCAGTATCATCTACCCTACAAATAATTAAAGACGTTGCTCACTGCTTACTATGCTTTTTTCTCCTGCATTACAGACGTTTGGCAGGAAGGCTGGGGACAATTCTAAACTTGGAGGAAGGGCAGACATGGGGGACTGGCACATTCCAACCAAATCTTCTTTTCAGAATTGATCTTAAGTTAAGCAGTTTAACAAGTAAAGGTTTAAAACAGTACACAAAATGTTATGAATAGTACTGGTGTACATTCAGTATTTGTGGTTTGAAGTGACTGAAGTTTTATATAGACTATCAACTGATTAATTGTGATGCCATATCACACTTAGAAAAAGTGAATGATCCAATTCTTTTACCATTTCTATTTGTTGCCTCAAAAGTGCTGGAAGATCGTAACAGACAAAGAATAGTTCATACAATCAGGAATAAGCTGGCCTTTGAGACAAGACTTCGTAGAAGGCAGTTCCTTTTCCTGGAAATGGTCCACAAAAATGGACTAGAAAACCGTCTACATAAACATTTAAGAAACAAACTTCATTAACATATTATTGCTTACATATTCATTTTCTGACAAATGAGGGGTTTCTTAAGTAATTCTATACCTGGTGGTACCCATAAAGGGGGACAGAAGAGCCTCTCACACTTAGCTTCATTTTCAAGCCATGGAACTAGATCTGATACCCCAGGAACTTTTCTTCCAAGTCTGATTTTATTTCTTGTGCTTCTAGAACTGCCTTGACTCTGTGACCAAGAGCAAAGTTGATGGACCTCAAGATCCTATTTCCTTTCATTTCAGTCAGCTGAATTTTTAGAGGATCAGAATACAGTCATATATTTCTTTATAAGAGAGCTGCATTACAACCACGATAAAGAAATGGGAAAAATGTCCTGCTCTGCTCATTACAATCAATAGATTATGTGGCTCAGTCAGAAAGCAGAAGGAATTATGAATAAAGAAAGTAATCTTTAAACTATTAATATTTCCAGAACAACTTTCCTTTCAGATACGCAGATTCCCACCTCCCAAACACAGCTAATAATGTCAGAAGCCCTGAGATTCATATGGTCAGGATGACTAATATTTACATTAAGCAAATGTATTGCCATAGTAACATAGACACTACAGAGCTATCTACCTGCCACAGCTCACTAAATTATTTAGCATGCCAATACTACAGTGACACCGTGTAAATGATCACATTCATTAAGGGCAGAGTATGTGCTGAAAAACTGAATGTTAAGACAGCTATATTTATTGCCATGAAAAAAACCAACAGCACCAGTATTGAAAAAAAAAAAAAAAGGCAGAAAAGCATAGAGGAAGGCTACAGCCTGGCAGAACAACACACCTTGAAAAGTTTCTTTTAAAAAACATGTCCACATCCACATCCCAATCCCTGTGCAAAGCAGCACAAAATATAATCCCACTTATGGGACATAAGCTTGACCTGGTGTGGCCAGAACAAACTGAGATATTAGTTACTTCCCGCATTACATTTTTGGGATAATCATTAAATTTATTTAACACGCATCTTACGTTCTCAAAACAGTATTGTACATTGTGGGATTATAAGAGCTAGTGCACATGAAATATTCAGAAGTAACTATGACACATTTTCAGAAATCTGTAGTTCTTCAACAGTACTACAGTCAACACATTCACAGTTAGGAGAAAGGTGCAATATTCTAGGTGATGGTATGCTATGTCCTCCAAGTGGTAGATGACAGCAGGGATCTGAGTGGTTTGTGCAAGTCGCTCTCCTCAACCTAAGTTAAAGCAGTTTGGAAACCTCAAGCATTTCCTGTACTATGGATATTTTCTCCTTCATCACATGCAATGGCAGAATCAATGACAGGTCAAGAAAACAAAGGGACAGCTCAGGTCAGCTCCTGGGACCAGATGGATTTCTTCCTAATTTTTGACAGCTGTAGCCTCTTCTTTTGCTGAACATAAATCATGATTTTTCACATCTCTCTTTGAAAACAAAACAACCAAGAGGAAACCAAAGAGTCATAGCACAAAGATCCAGACACAAAACTAACCCAGCCCAGCTCTAACCAACTCCTCTTCTCTGATCTTTTTATTTCTTCATAGGCTCAATTTACAGAATTTCAATGCAAGAGAAAGCTTTAAATAATGTCTTCTATTAAATTTTTATGGAAAATCAGTCTGGCATACAAGCATGAGGGTGGAGAAGGGTGTATTATTATTACTCACTTGCATGAAAATGCCACAAAGTCTTAAAGATATTTTATAGTACTAGCAATAATCAAATCCAACCTCAAGAAAATAGACTACCATAACAGAGACTCATGTAGAATTTGATCTTGAGAAACTATCTTTTGAAATATTGCAGAGTTTGGGCCATGCTGTTCTCCAGAGAGAATACTACTTAAATAACAAGATTCTGTTTTTCTTCAGCAAGTTATTTTAATTAAGAATTATTCAAGAACTGACTTGATCCTCCACAGGTGAACGTCAGGAAAGTATGGAGAATAGCACCATGATTTGAAAACAGTTTTAGGAAGTAGCCTAAGGAGACATATGCATAAAATCCAGATTACTTTCCACTCTCTACTTAGATCCTCAGAATATATTCTATACTGTAAGACAATGCGACATGCATAATTGATTCTTTTTAACTCATTCAAACAATGAGTGGCATTGCATACCTCACTGTCACATGAATGAAATCCTCCCTAAATGCTCCATCTGTATAGCCTTAATCTTTCCCTCCATTCACCAGCTGAATCTTATTTCTGAGATAAAACAAAGATACTCATGCCAAAGTAATACTACCCCAAAACAAAAAAAACCCACCACAACAAAACTCTACAAATTTTTCATTCCGTTATCTTTAGAAGATGACACTAATAAAATTACTATTTTTAAACATGCTGTTGAGAATCAGCTTCATTCTGCTTGTCATCTCAAAGATCCTCTCTCCTACTGGAATCTGCTACAGGAACCACTTCTAAAAATATACATTTTTTCAGCAGACAATATCAACAATTCATGCAGTTACTTAGTGCCTTCTTGTACCCAAGAAGTAGAAGTAACTATAGTTAGTGGCGTATCATACTGGACCAATGCATGCTTACAATTTTCCTGACATCCTGACAATTCTTACAGGTGAGAACATAAGATTTGGCATTTTGAATTAACTAAAGCATCTTCCAACGCTGAGCAGAACAGCATTACTGTTACTAGTAATTTTCGCCAAGCTTCTGGCTATCCTAGATTTATTGCAGGAGCTTAATTTCCAAGATTGCAATAATCAGACAAGAGGTATCAAGGGAGTTGAATAATTTGAAGTAAGAGAAATTAAAAAAAGAAAAAAGAAAGAAATAAAAAAAAAAAGGCGTGAGCTGACTATGGAAACAATGCAGGAGTTGGGTATCTTTACCTCTGTTCTGTCCATTCCTCTGGAGCAGTACTATAGAAATGTAATGCAAGATCAAAAGAGAGTTCTGAAAGCTATGCACAAGCTGGGTACAACTACAGAAAGACAAAAGCATCCACTTAGCCATGACTATACAGACAGCTTTCCAATATTCAGACTAGAGAGGGAGGCCTCAAATATTGGTATTGGTGAGCACAGGTGTGGTCAAGAATGTCAAAAAGTTGACTGCTTATGGAAGTCAGCTCATCTTCCAAAAGTATTTTGGCAGTGAACCTCTTACACAGAGTCTCCACTCAGTATCCCACTTGACATTACGAGTTTAAACAGAATGTCTGCTGGCTCTAGAGAAATATCTTAGTCTGTGAAAGATGAATACTGCTGGTAGGACTGTTGAAATATAAATTGATCAGATGAGAAGCAACTGACTAGTGGACTAATTAGCAGCAAGGAATAGAATTATGCAAACCCTCCAAACTCCAGGCAGAGGTATCAATTACATTTGCATGTTACAAATCACCTTGTTGATGAAGTGCAACCTGGAAGTAGGAAGTCACCTTCAAGTATCTGGCATCTTAAAGCACATTTGCAATGGACCCAGTGGGGATCTCTGCTCGGTTCATTGGAGTAATTTAAAATGTGCACTAATACTTGAAATGTTTCTATGACAATTCAGGACCCAGCTAAAGTGGCTGAGATAAGCCTTTGACAAATCTAGATAAGAAACACTAAGCAATTACGAGATGTATTCAAACACTAACCTTAAACTCCACTTAGGCTGAATTTTCTCCTGCAACTTCCATCTTTCAAGCTTATAACTGAAAGCACTAGAAAAGTCAGTCCTACTACATAAACCACGATTAATTCTAAACACAGAACCTGTATTTTGTTTTCAAGCCAACAGTGAGTAGATGAACCCAAAAAGCAACAACAGTCCACAGGAATACTGGCTTAATTTTATTAGATTTGGCTCAGCACCACTACTACTGGATCCAAACTGTCTCCTGCAGAACAATGCAAGTAACAGCAACGCAAAATGCTTTGCTCCAACAGAAGTGTTTTATGTATCAGATGTTGTGCCATTCCCAAACCAGGCCCATGTTTTTGCATGGTGCTATATTATGCTATAACAAATCTTCTCAAAACCTAGTATTAAGCAAGCTTTACATGATATCAGTTTACATACAGCAGAATGGGAACTAACAATGACTGCAGATGAAGCTAGGCTGACTTCAGGCAGAATGGAAGCCTCTGTGCTGAGCCACCCAGTGCTTCCCATTCCAGGAACACATGTCCAAGATGGTTCTGTACAGCAGCCATTTATTCTGGTTCTGTGTCAGGCAAAACTGGTTGCACCATTACCAGAGACAAATTGACTTTGGAAACATTAAAGCCAGATTTTCTGTAGTGCTGCGCCATGCTGTGCCAACTCCAACACACCTAAACTATTTTTGGTCCTACAGCGTGGTTAGTCCACAGGCCAGATAATCTGGCGACATACAGTTGTGAGTTGACATTACACACGCATGGTCAATATGGATTACAAAATTTTGCACAGTATAAATTATGAAATTATATAACCAGACATAAAGCATACTGCACAATAAGCAAGATTTCTTTTAGGCTTTCCCAGTGATCAAATATAACTGCTGCTCGAACTCCCTTAACCAGCACACAGAGTAGCAGGTTCAGAAGAAAAGCAAAGTATGAAATACTTACCTTTAAAAGATGATTTTACAGAAAAATGCTTTTATTGTATAAAAGATGACTCAAATAAGAATCTTTTTTCACTCTGTATATACAACAAAATCTGGGGGGTTGCATCCAGATTGTAAATAGACCTACCATACACATCCATGGGTAAATTAAGATGGATAGATAAAAAGTCATATGTGTACCCGATTTTAATTTCTGGATGACCAAACCTGTGTTGTGTCAGCAAGGCGTATTTAAGCCTGCAGAGCATTACTGGGTAGTCCTCTACTACAGTTGTATATGCATGCATGTGTGCACATGTGCTAACTGCAGCACATTTGGACGGCTCAGAAAGTACTCGGAGAATAAGAACAAAAAAGTCAAAATACACCATTTCTCTGGCTCAGTTAAATTTAAAAGTCAGACTAAAGCAGGTATAGGAACTGAATGGCAGCTCTACTGCATTTTCACATATTAAGGTTAACAAGCAGCAAGTAGGCTAGCTGACAAAGACATAATTGGCATTAAAGGCAATAGCAGCACATCTAATTTCCAGTGCTACAGTCAGTAACTCAAGAGTGTTTTGTTAACACTGAAGTATCAATGACTGTACAAATAGAATGTCTTACATCAATATTTTTACTTTTAACATACTGAAGAATCCTCTGGCGCATTTTGTTACTTTCTCATGCGCTATTCTGATATGGGGGCTTGGTGTCACCCAGTGTGGTGTGTCCTGTTCAGTTTAATGGCAACTTGATTCCCCTTTCTTACAGAAGAATAGAAGAACTATAAAAGGTTCATTTTTATTATTATTTGTTACTATTGCCTTCCTTCCAGGCTCCCCCTTCAAACCCAATTTTTCAAGTAACACACTCTAACACTAACTGCTTCAAAGCCCTGCAACCTGACAAGCCAACAAAGAAAAGGCAACCACGTGTTTAACATGGTCATCAAACTGATGTAGAACCCCCAGGCTTGCAGAAGTGAACACGTTTAAATGCCTTGCTGGACCAAGGCCAACTCAGCACTTTGCAGCACTAAGCCCCAAAAGAGCAAGAAGTCTGGAAAGAAGAATCAAATCCAGGCCTTCCTTGTGGTATAAAAGAGCATTAACTTACACAGGGTTGGCCTACATTTGGTCAAATTGTAATTTGTTTGGATTTATCCACGGATGTATTGGCATGCTAAAGCAGGCTCAAAAAGGTCCTTGAACATGAGGAGCTCCGGAGACCTTTTTGCTTAGTGGTTTAAAATCCAAAAGGTGAAGACAGAGTCAGCAGGCAGAGAAGACCCCACAACTCAAATATCTCTCATCCTCATTTCCACATCTTAGTCCTCCAGCCACTTAATTTTAATGAAAGTACCAAAATCCTAGGTCTGCAGAGCATTTTGCCAAAGAACCAAATCATTTCAGACAAAAGAGAGTTAAGAGCCGATAGTGAGGATTTTGTTTGTTTTTGAGGTGTTGCAGTACCTGGCTAAATGCAACTTGCAAGAACATGCTAAGTGTTTAAATGACTCGTCAAAATCCACAGGAAACAACCAGAGCAAAGAATCTGTAGTTATAGCTGGGGAGTGGGAACTGCTTTTATTTTCACTAACCCAGAAAAACTCCTTCCACGTTCTGCTCTCCTCCTCAGCCAGGATGGGAACAGAGCCCTTTGTCAGGGTTAGCTTAGCCAGCAGCCTCTCTCATGCTGGCAGCTGCTTTTATAGGTAGCAGGGAGACTGAAGAGGTAGAGCAAAGCTTAGCATTATTGGCTCAAGCCTAGGACTTTAAAAGGAATGAAGTCTTCTCCCTCTTTGCATCCCTCAACAACTCAAACCGGGGTGCAATGAACTATGCCCTTTCCCCCTTCCATCCTGCCCCCACAATGAAAAAGTATCTTTGCCATGTTTTCTAACTGGCAGAAACTTCCAGTCCGGACTCACTAAACAGGATTAATGCAGATACACTCTACACACAGCTGAGATCCTCTCTTTTTAGTTATGATTCACTTGTATCTACGCATTTCTCCCATTCTTTCAAAACTACCTATAACAATGATGGGGCAGTTTTCTTATAGTAATTCCTGTATATCTAGAATAACGTTTTAATTGTTCAATCATTTGGTGTCAGCTGATCTCCCCCGGACAACCTGCCATATTGCTGAAGGTATTGTGTGAGTGATAAAAATAAAATGGGTAAATCAAAAGAAGTGTAAATAGGAACAGACCAGGCAGAAGTAATCAAAGTTTTTTTCAGCCCCTCCTCCTCCCCCCACCTCTGCAAAAACCCCACAAACATTTCAAGTTCCATGACTAAAGCCACAGTTGGCACCAGTGGCACTGGAATGGGACAATACCAGAGAGCTCAGTAAAGTTAAGGGGCAGCAGCTACCTAAAATTTTTCAGTTAGAACAAGAGAGGCCCTCTCACCACAGATACCCACACACCATCAATGGAAGTCCTACATGAATTCAACAAATGTAGAATTCGTACACGTTTTGGTACAACAGAAGTCAACCAACAGCAGAATCACCAGCACAGTATCTCCGATTTAACAAAGGCAAGCAGAAATTGGGTGGACAACTCCATTAGGACCTGAACAGATTGCCTAACTACGTAACCTTTACCTAGACCCTGCCTCCTAATTCTGCTTGTAGAACAAATCTGTGCTGTTCATCCCAAATTCCCTTCCACCTCGTCTACTTAACCTGAGGTAAGAGTAGAACAAGCATTCCAAGCAGGGAGGCAGATACACACAAGGCTCCTCTTCACTCCAAAATTAGATTATTAAGAAGACTATTTTAAACACAGTTTTATCAAGTTTACCACACCATTTTCTCATAGTAAGTACTTATATAGTGCAAAATTCCTGTCAGCTTTCTTCTTTGCTAATCCCAGCAAAGCTTTCTTTGTTCTAGTAAAATAATTTTTCTAATGAGCTTAAATATACAGAGAAGATGCATGATCCAGGACAGGTCTGAAACAGGACTAGCTTTTTGCTGTCATTTCATAGTTCAAGGTAAAGTTGACTTTATCACTTAAAATTATTTTTAAAAGTTTTAAGCTTTCAGCCTTCCATGTTCTGATCACATTTACATAGAGTTTCAATTTCTCTCTCCCTCCCAACATCAGAAAGGCAAAAATTATAATCATTGTTTTGTGTCAAGCTACTCAATTTGGATGCCTGCTGTGGTCTCATTGACACTTTTCCCACAGGTGCTCCAGGCAGTGCTGAATTAAGATAGTGAAGTAATTGCTACCATACGTTTGCTTTTAGCTGTTATCACTGCCAAATTCAAAAGAATAAGAAGTATAAAGCACGATCATCCATGGCTGACAGAGGAAAAAGAGCTACAGAAATAAATGAGACAATAAGGCAAGAGGGAAGAAACATTAGAGAGAAGTGCAGCAAAAAAGGATACATGCAGATAAGCAAAGGCTACTTAACAGACTGGAGTCTGTCATCTCTCTCTCCAGTTCCAGTATCGTTTCTGCAGAAGAGCATTTGATTTATCAGAACAGAGTAAATGGAGGGAGGTGGAAATAGCAGAACTGAAGGAAACAAAACCAAGCTTCTTTTTTTTTTCTGGACAAAAAGACATGGGAAGAAATAAAGAAAAACAAAAATGGAAAACAAAAGATAGATTTATATGATTTGCATTGATTAAAACAATAATCAGCCTCTTTTGTACTGTACAGCAGTGTTAAAAAACCCTGCCGCCACCACCACCCCTCCCCATGCATGTACATACCAATACATATACAAGCCAATATACATTGCTATTAGGAGTCGAGCTGCTGCGTACTTAATAGAGAGGCAGATTTACTGAACAGGTATTTCTAAAGTCATGTTCAAACCCCACAAGTGCCATACCTAAAGCATATGAAGCCCTCAATACCTGCACCTTGAACATAAAAAAGACAGTTTCATATACCGTTATCTTACTATTAAAAAAAACCTGAACAATTATATATGCATTAAATAAACCTTACAACATTTATTTCCTTGATTCTTTACGTGCAAAAACATGGAAAAAAAAACCAGAATAAAAAACAAACAAACAAAACCTAGACATGAGCCCACCTTACTATGCGTTATTAAAATGCCAAGCACAGTAGATTGTTAATTTTTCACTTGAAGTAACTGCATAACTTGGTTGGGGAATTATTCAGTTCTAAAAACTCTGTAGCCATTTCATTTCACCTTTCATTTTCTATCATCCACAAGTCAGAAACATATATGCAGTTTAATGAAAAGTAAAGTGCACAAGTCCTTGAATCCCAGATACAGATGGGATGTGCTGCGAGCGATTTTTCTTACCGTAACTGATAAACAAGCAAAAAACCACAAAATAAAAATCAAAATATACAGAGATGTTAGTATAAGCATAGTAAGTCAGAGGTTGTTTTTATCATACTGGAAAAAAATTTTCTTCTTTCTATAAGCCCAAGATATATTTTCAATCTTTTTGTCATGTCTCCATGCTATGCATCATGAAGATAGATGGTGATAGATGAATGGCAATAGAATGGTGATAGATTAAAAATAGTGACACTCTGGAGTACAAGAAGTTTTAAAGAGTACTTTGATCATAAACATAAGTGTATAAGCAAGAAAATAATCATCTATATGTCAACAGACAAACACAGCACATCCCCGGGGACAGATTCTTTTTCTGTGAACACCCTCCTGCTATTAACTGTGCAGGAGTCAGGGTCAGGGAAGGATGCTGAGCCAAACTTGTGGTAAACAAAAAATTTAAGCACAACAGATGTACGTTTACCTAATCACTGTTCTTGTGACTCACACAAAAGAGGTCTTTCAAAACTTCTTAATATATAGGCCTGTTACTTATGCTTGCTTGAACAGTCTAGGAGGTGGGAAATGTGCATACTGATCTTTAAACAGGGGGTGACTGGAAGATCGCAGATTGGGCTACGCTTTGTATAAAATACTAAACATCCACCTGGGCAGCAATTTGGAGGCACAGTTGTTGTCACCTGATCACTTGTACAAATAACATCCTGCCTTTGCATTTTCTGCTCAGGCTGTGAGCATGCTGAGGCAAGGGAAGATTGTAGCATCGTCTCACCCCTGACTTAGGTAAGTAGGAATCCCACTTGCAGGGATCAGTTGTTCCAGCTACTTCCCCATATATAATTTTAAGACAATTATTCTACATCAGGAGATGTTTACTGCTTTTGTATGTTACTATAGCACTCTTTATTAAGAGGCTCAAGAAAGAGGGTATACCATACAGATTTAAAAAAAAAAAAAAAGATGTAAAAGAAATATCACACAATACATCAATCCTGTAGTTTGATAGGAGAAGGGGTTTGGGGGACTATGTCCTCCTCCAGAAGTATCCACAGTACAGGGTTTGCCTCAATTAGATTCAAAGCCTATATTGTTTCAGAACATGTAAGAACTTTTTTGGAAACTAATGGTGACACGGTAAATGAAACATGCTGACAGAGCACATACAAGCTCAATTGTCTTATTATTAGTAACATGATAGTCAATACATTCTGAAAAAACAATAACACATACTTTTAAAAATCTAAAACAGATGCACTTACATGATCTCCCCAGTCTGCATTTTAGAAGATGCAGATATAAGATACACTGCCATATACCAGTTCAGGTGATTTTCTGGTGTACATGTTTGCAAGATAATCATGCAAACAATCAATTTCCATTATGAGTGTATTGGCTTTGCGTTGCAAGGTTTTGATAGCAGGGGGGCTACAGGAGTGGCTTCTGTGAGAAGCTGCCAGAAGCTTCCCCCACGTCCGATAGAGCCAATGCCAGCCAGCTCCAAGACAGACCCACTGCTGGCCAAGGCTGAGCCCATCAGCGATGATGGTAGCACCTCTGTGAGAACATATTTAAGAAGGGGAAAAAAACAAACCAAAACAAAAAAACGTGGGAGAGCAACCAGGAGAGAGGAGCAAGAGAAATAACTGCAGACACCAAGGTCAGTGAAGAAGGAGGGGGAGGAGGTGCTCCAGGCAGCGGAGCAGAGATTCCCTTGCAGTCTGTGGTGAAGACCATGGTAAGGCAGGCTGTCCCCCTGCAGCCCATGGAGGGTAACTGTGGAGCAGATATCCACCTGCATCCCATGGAGGACCTGACGCCAGAGCAGGTGGATGCCCGAAGAAGGCTGTGACCCCATGGGAAGCCTGTGCTGGAGCAGGCTCCTGGCAGGACTTGTGACGCTATGAGGGACCCATGCTGGAGCAGTCTGTTCCTGAAGGACAGCGTCCCATGAAAGGGACGCATGCTGGAGCAGTCTGTTCCTGAAGGACAGCGTCCCATGGAAGGGACCCACGCTGGAGCAGTTTGTGAAGAACTGCAGCCCGTGGAAAGGACTCATGTTGGAGAAGTTCATGGAGGACTGTCTCCTGTGGGAGGGACCCCATGCTGGAGCAGGGGAAGAGTGTGACAATTCCTCCCCCTGAGGAGGAAGGAGTGGCAGAAATGTGTGATGAACTGACCGCAATCCCCATTCCCTGTCCCTCTGCGCTGCTTGGGAGGAGGAGGCAGAGAAACTGGGAATGAAGTTGAGCCCAGGAAGAAGGGAAAGGTGGGGGGAAGGTGTTTTAAGATTTGGATTTTATTTCTCATTACTTTATTCTGATGTCTAATTAGCAATAAATTAAATTAATTTCCTCAAGTCGAGTCTGTTTTGCCCATGATGGTAACTGGTGAATGATCTCTCCCTGTTCTTATCTTGAATCCTCGAGCCTTTCATTATATTTTCTCTCCCCTGTCCAGTTGAGGAGGGCGACTGACAGAGCAGCTTTGGTGGGCATCTGGCTTCCAGTCAAGGTCAACCCATGACAAAGATAAACACCAAAGCATTCATAAAAGAGCATCAGTAACTCTGCTCAGGGTTTGTCAAGTTATTTTTTTTAGTTGGCTTTTTTTTTTTTCCCCTTTGAGTTTCAGGAAAAGTGAGAAGTTCTGAACAGGGTCATTCATGATACTGATTAAGCTGCTGCCTTGCCTTTCAAAAGTGCCAGACCAGTTTTTCTTGTTTCTTTTAAGAAAGCAATGCAACCGAACCAAAGCTTCATCTCCTGAATTAACTATTGTTGGGCACCCAGCTCTAGGCAATTGGCTTACTCTGTGTAAGCACTTTATTACTACCCTCCTACTTGTTTATTTCTCAAAATGCAGTATATTATTCTCTTCGACTGTAGTTGCTTCCCACATGTTCATTCATCTTAGTTTGTCTCACTGAATTTCTTCAACTGTGCCTCATTTAACAGTCTGAATTTTTCTTTCCAGCTGCATGCTACATTGACTTTCAGCGAAATTAAGGTAGATGTACACCAACGAAAGGAAAACAGCATGCAGTCACACAGTCTTAAGATTTAAGAGACAAAGGAGCTTTCTAGGCTATGAATTTTAATACTCAAAGATTAGCAATTCATCTTAATCTCACTTCTATCCTTCTAGGACAAAACAGTTTAGAGAGTTCTTGATAGGATTTTTACTAAAAACATAGCTCCAAAAGATGGGGTGAGCCCACTGAACAATTCATAGTTCCCAAGAGGACAAGGTCCTATCCCTTGCCGCACATCCCTAGCACATTTATGTTGTACTTCTTGTTCAGTTCACAAAGCAAGTCACTTTAACGACAGCTCCAACAAGAGTCAAAACAGAAGGGAGTAAGCCCATCACTGCAAGCTGGGAATGGAGGGAGAAGCCAAGGGGGTGGAGGGACAGAGAGAGGCTAGGGGGATGTGCAGCTTCCACCTTTGACAGAGACTCTATCAGCTCTGCTGCTCCTGGAATTATTCCCCAATTTTTATTACCATAGCCAGCAAGTCAAATTTTGAAGATTTACAGCCAATCCCCTGTTACTGAGCCAGTAATTAATGATATGTTAGTTCTTCTGAAATAATGTTACAAGAGTTCAAACTTACTAGCAGTAAACATTTCAAATTGTTCAAAATGTCAGGAGACACTGGAATCCCAGTCTCACCTTATTCCAAACAGATCAAATGCAAGATAATTATTCCCTGGCCTGATAGCCATTGTGCCCCCAGTAAGGGATACAAACTCATAAAGGAGATGTATGGAAACAACATAAAATTCTAGCAGAAGCGGACAAAAACTTGTTAGACATACTGAATGTGATTACTAGTCAAAACATTCCCAGAAATTAATCCCTTTTTGCAAATATATTACTAAAAATTCCTTATTTTCTTAAAATAAACTTCTCACATCCTTTCCTCCTCTGGAACTGGAAGAATTCTGGTTTCTCAAAGATTGCTTTCCTGGTTTATTTTTCCAAGGTTAAACCTCCAACTCCGCATTTGGCCAACAGCCATTCCAAGCTGATTCCTTGGAGGCCAGCAGATTCTTTTGCACTTCACCCACCTCAGCAACTAAGAGTAGGGCTGTGCCTCTCCCTACCTGGCCACAAAGAAAAGTAACAAAGGATACAGCAACTTCCTCATCTATTCTATCCCACCCTCAAAGATCCTTGGTATGGAGGGAACCGATTCCAGAATGCATCTACTATGACTCCAGTAAAAAGACACTAATTCCCACTTTGCTGTACAGCTAACACAGTTTTGAAAGGGAAAACCGACTGATAACGTTACATCCTTAAAATAAGGGAAGAAGCAGGAAAGTAAGTTGCTCCTCTCAGGCATAACACTTTTTTGAACTGCGTGACATCTACCATTACTTCCTTAATCACAGCAAAATAAAGCCCCTGTCCTGACGTTCATGAACAGCAAAAAGTTATGCTGAAGTTTCCAAGCTGTTTTCAGAAGAGAAGTATTTCAATTACCTTGGCTTTTGAAAGCTTTTTCCCCCGTGTCATGACCTTCATAGGGCTTAGAACTGAAAGATTTCCTTGGTTATCAAGTCCCACTCATCTGCTCTCATAATTTATAATTCTTCATAAATTGATCAAGCTCCCGCTTTTTAATGTTTTCTTACACTCACTGAAGATGCTATGACATATCCAAACCAGTGAAATACCAGTGCACCCATTTATTTTCTCCCAGTATCTTGTTGTAGCTTACTTACACACTAGAATCACCCACAGAATCAGATAACTGTCAGTGGTTTTTGAGTCTGTTTTTTAAATGAGAAGATAAATAATTAGATCTTTGAAGACTGTACTGTAATTTTAAAGTTGCTGAATTCACATGTAAAAGCTTCATTACCACAGTGTCTTCAAAAGATTCATTTTTTCAGTTGCAGCTGGTTGCTCGAGGGTATACCTAAACAATTATTTCATGAGGCTAAAATGAAAGCTCCTCTCCAGCACATCCTACAACAATAATACTCTGCTGCTGGTGTGTAGAAAGTGTATTTTGCATAGACCACTTGAGAATCTACAACATTTTACAGATTAGCAACGTAATTTCAGCACACAGGGAGAACAAACTCTCAATTCAAGCAAAGCTCATTAGGACTTAAAAACAAACAGCAAAACTAGGAATGATAAAATAACAACATCCTGAGATAGGGTTGTGGAGTTGTTGGTTTTTTAAATAATGTTTTTATATGCCTTCTCAGTATAACTGGGTAGCCATTAAGTGTGAAGAACAGCCATGAAGTGAGAGAAATGCTATTGAAGAATATCAATATTAAGTGGTACTTAACAAGTTATTTTGTAGTATCCCTTTTTATATCTGAAGGATCCCAAACAGCTTCAGAAAGCAATCAGATTATAATTGTACAGTGATTAAACTGACAAACACTGCACTGTTCTGCACTGAAACAAAATATTTATACATTTCTTGCACTTTAAGTTCAGATGTTGGTAAAGTAAATCCCAGAGTAGTACCAATCAAGTCAATGAGTTACAGTAATTTTATCTAGGAGAACACAGACTTCGGGTCAAAGTTTCAATATTGTTTTGGGTTAGCCTCCTTCTGCAGTAGTGTAGTCAAACACTTCCCCATTAGCAAAAAAGATTCAACCAAAAAAAGACATTCACATATTGTCACACATTGCCTTTGTGCCACAGTGAAAGACTTTCCTTTCCTCCTGAATATAATGTTCCTACTAGAAGAAAGGCAAAAAAACCCATGTGTTTCATAAAACAGTTTCCATGCAAACTTCAAAAAAAAAATCTTCAAAACCTGGGACTGAAATAGTCAGCTGTACACCTTTGTAATAAATGGAAATGGCCTACAATAAAACAGCCTTTATATACGATACACTGTTGCGCTTTATTGGTAGGAAGAGAAAGCTTTAGAATTGAATGGACATAAAAAGAATATTACAGTAAATCATTCTGCAAACTACATGCTAGTTCCAGCCACCAGTGCCCTTCAGGAATGCATCATATTTATGTATTCACTTCCACCTTCTCTTGGTGAAGATAAGCCACAGTTCATTTTAGTTAATAGAGACATGAAAGTAGGATGAAACAAGTATTCTGCTTAGCTTGCATTTCATAAACTTGAGCACACACGTAGCAATGGAATCAATTAATTTACTACCCAGTCAATTTCTTCACTCTGAACCTCAAGAACTGCCAGCAAATCTTATTAATCTAATCTGGGTAGCAAAAAGTTTCTCCAAAATTCCTTCTCAGTAATGTTATACTTACAGCGTCCAAATCTTTGTTTTAAAAGACTTACAACAAAAATAATATTCAATGTAAATTTTACAGCGTTCATCTTAACATGAAATAAAGGCCACAAACGCTGCTTTAAAAAGCCCAACAGTACACTTGAAGTAGATGACTACTTTTTCATTAATCCAATTCTATCTCTATCAAACTAGACTTTAAAAAATTTCTCCAGAATCCAGGGAGATAAACGACAATGTACATTCATAGCCCTGAAACATACACTAAAGCAGAGATACAGAGTCCTTTAAAAAGATTAAAATGAGTATATGACACATGATTTAAACACCAAAGACTTTGATCCTGCATTCTCCTCCCTCTGGGTATCTCCTTTTCCCATGTCTGTTCCTGCACAAGTGTTAATTTGTGACAAATTATGGAACTCATTGTTACAGGTCACAGCAGGTACCAAAAGTATACACGATTTTTAAGAGCAATTAGTCAAATTCATGAAAGAAAAAAAACCACTGAACTTACAGAACAGAAAGTCTATTGCTTTTGATTAAATAAGCCCATGGACAGCACATGGCCAGAGATACTGCCATACGCTTGGACTATGCACATATTCTGCCCTATGCAGCTGCCACTGGAAAACACCACTGTGTTGAGTTGATCTTTGACCCCGGCCAGTACAGATGCTCTTAAGCTCTTGTTTCAGTCACAGGTATGAGCGCAGCTGGTAGGATGGGACCCAAATCTGACCAACAGGACAGTGTGCCGAATCGCACATAAGGCCCTCTGGTTTGAAATCAAAACAGCATTTCTGAGACACAGCCACCAGGAACCCCAGCTTCTGTGCTTGGGCAGCACAACTTCCACCAGGCTCCTGCTGCCTTCTCCCAGGGGCCATAAATCCATCAACCTCTGTTGTAAGGACAGTTCAACTTGAAAACCCTCACCAAATCCCACTGCTCCATATAAAACAAATGCATCAACCATCGTTCTCTCCATTGCTTGTCTGATGAATGAGAAGCTTGTCTGACAACAGCTACAGAAAGGTTTCTCTGGTGTTTTTCTGTTCAGTCCAACAGATTCTAGGATTGCAGAAACAAACCCAAAAATCTAATGAATAAGTTTACATCTAACCTTCCAATTCAATCAATTCTTGCAGGCCTATATATATATCTCTTACTCCTCTCTCCTGTTTATTCCAAGATTATACTTTGAAATAATAATGCACATTTTTAAACAATTTAATTAATCTATACTTGGAAAAATGAAGTCAGCTTTACCTGAAAACCCTCTTTGTTTTAAAATATGTCAGGACGTAAAGAACAATGATACACAGGAAAACATCCTGTCAAGTGAGAATTTGATCCTCAGAGATTTTGTTCTGCAGTTTTATTTTGTATTAGCATGAGTTTTTCCTTGTAAGTTTGCTACCATCACAATGGTGTTTTTTCATCCAAAATAAACATAAAACACTATGTTGATAATGTTCACTTTTATTATGAAAAATAGTCACTTTTTTTTTTCTGGTTTCCTTTTTGTTGTTTTTTTTTGTTGTTGTTTTGGTTTTTTTGGTTTTTTTTGTTCTAAGACTACCATAACTTCTTTTAATTTCTAACATTGAACTTACCAGGTGTCCTTTATTCAGAATGGTCACAAGGCTGCTACCAAGCACCATTTACACTAACTTAGTACTAAGGTGAAGTCAATTCTGGAAAGATACCTACTTACTATTTTTATTTCAATGGGATCAAAGTTGAGAAAAACAGCTGTCACTGTTATCAGAAAACTAGTCTTACTTTTCTATTTCATCATGCCAGTGGCCTCTCCTATCTACCATTACATTTTGCTAACTTCCCTGCACTGTGCCTAATTCTCTGGGGCAAAATATGCACTTATCTAATTAGACTCAAGACACAAGCAATGACAAATAAGTCAAGATGGTTGGACAAAACATTCTTTATGACACACCCTGAAACTCTGCAATGAATAGCCCATATTATGTGATACGTATGCAAGTTTTTTCCTTGTTTGTCTTGAGCTGAGACAGGGCAAGTGTCTTATGCATTACTAAAGCAACGTATACACCTTTACACTTCTGCAAACTGCCAGGCAGATGTATCCTTTGCACCTCAGCACCATAGTGAAAGCAACTTCATATGCTAGCATACAGCAATGAAAGCTTAGAAATAAGAACTATTTAAATTACTTATAGCATATCATCGTCTCCTAAAGAAGGCCATGCCAAGTAGCCTGCAACTGACCCAAGGTATCCTATGAAAGAATAAAATTTAAATCATGTAATAGCTCTTTTCTATTAATATTAACATTTTGTGAATCTCAAGGCAGTTTAAAAATTACCTGCATCTGTAGGACAGGATCGTCCCCTATAATATTCATTTCAGAAAACTGATATTCATCAAGTTTTTACTGGATTGCTCCTAAGATCAAACTCACTGCTGAATGACTCACTGTTGAATGACAGAGACACTTCCCTCCCCACAAGTCTGAGTCTACAGTTTTCTATGTTTTCTGGGGGTTTTTTTGTTTGTTTGTTTAAATCAGAACAAACTCACAAACCCTACAAACCTTTCACTGGGGGGGGAAAAAAAGAAACCCAAACCACAAAAAACCACACCCACCCAAACCACACCACCACCAAAAACCAACCAACCAAACCCAAAAAACTCACAGGAAGAACACAGCTGAAAGGAAGTATGATCCTAAGATCCTGCATACAAACTAAATAACTTTAAAAAAGGGCTTTTATCCATTTTGTGTCTTTTTTTAATTCTGAAATTCCAATCTGAATATAGGAAAGCTTTCCTTAGAAAAGTTTAATTGAAAACAAAAATATATGGGAACATACTTATTTCAAATGCATTAGTATTTTCTGATAAAAAAACATTATCAACTCTAGTCCCAACTGGTATTAAAGCCTTAATTACAGATAAACTTAATAAACTTAAACTAGATACTCAAGCTCTTACGTTAAGAAATTAGAATTCTTCTTCATGACTATTGTTAGCTAAAGCAAGGGGAACTCAAGCATACTAGTGTAATTGATCACTTGAACTAACACGGAGTAGGAACTAGTGGGAACTAAAGACTTCACATCACTGTTAGTGCATGTCACTTTCCACCGTCAGTGACCGTATTGCCTTCCATTAGCATAACTAGATTTTAATTCAGGGACAGAAGAAACAACTAATTGAAAGCTGTACACTGCAATCAACAAAGTTACAGAATGAAATTGGACTATAATTTAAACTAACAGTCGTTGGTCTTTTGCTTTCTATCAGGAAAAATAGACTTGCCTTTACTGCATAAGATATTAATGTAATTAGATTCTAATGCTACAAACCACCTGAAGAACAACTCTTACCTACAGCAACTGATTGAGAAATAGTGACTTTGGCAATCAAAGCTGCTTCCATACAGCCACAGAATCAGTGACAGATTGTAGCTCAGTACATGTAAAAGCTGATACTCGCTCAATTTTGGATATAGTGCCATCTGTCTTGGGAACACATAGTTCTTCTGGACAAACACCCTGCTAGCTGAGCTTCTAGACAAGGCTTGACACCCAGAAACATTTTAATGATTTGCATTTAATAAAACAGGTTTACAACACTGTCAGAGCTGTCAATTAATTCCTTCAGAGACTGAAAACAATAACATTAAATACTTAATTTGTCAAGCATCAGTGTATCTACAGCCCCTCAAGTTTCCTAAAGATACATTGATATGATACTTTGGGAACTTGCTCAATATATTACAGAGAAACCAGATGCCTCCCTAACTATTACAGAGCAACACAGGTTAATATGAGAAGAAGAATATCCTTGCTTCCAACTTGACAAAACAGAAGTCTTCCATTCACATGTCAGCATCAAGAACTGCAACAAATTGCATCAAGAAAGAGGTGGAAAAATGAATATGTAGCATTACAGGGGAGGATAAGACCAGACACATGCTACATGAAAGGCTGCTGAAAGATGGGTGTTCATTTTCACAAAGCAAGCATTTGGAGTTTTAAAAATAACCAACAAGGCACAAGAGTTTACCAGATATTTAATATTTAGTTAATATCTACCAGCTATTCCTATTTTTTCTGATCAGTTTCAAAGAAAACCTAGGTACATCAAAAAAATGGAACTAGTGATTATCGTAAAGTATCATTTCCTGTTTGTTCTCCTTTCTAATGTCATTTGACTGGTATGAGTGGTCTACCTGACATAACCAACACAACTCTGGAAAGCAAACATACTGACACATTTCAAGCTTGTCTGTACTAATCCCAGTCTCATTTCACACCTACACATCAGGCTCCCTCCTACTAGCTAGCTTGGGCTTCCCGTATGCATGCAACTTCCTTATGTCAATCTTGCAATTAACATCCACATCTCCTCCCCAAATGATCTCAACTCTTCTATGAAACATTCAAACTATGAACACCACACCCCCCTTCACGCTCTTTCATCAGCCCCTTTTTGCAACCTGAGAATAAGCTTCTCTTGGGAAGGTGACTCATAACTGTTCAGCCCTTTTCACCTTGTAAAACAGCTTATCTAATTAAAAAAGGCACATCTACGATGTTGTATCAAGAACTAAATGATACTCATGCTTGTAGATCAGGTCAGGGAAGAGATTTATCTGAATTTTCATCTGTCAGCTGACTGGTTTCACTGCAGAGTAAGATGAAGTAAGATGATTCAATGACAAACCAAAGTCTAGGAGCCTCTACCCCTTACACAGTTTTTGTTGTAAAAGGATTTCTGAAGTTTCTGTGCTCAATTTTTAAGCACAGATAGGGAAGATGAGTCTTTCCTCCTTCAACTTTTTCTGTATCCTACACCGTACCTGTTAGAGTTAGAGGAAAAAAAAGAAAACGTACAGGCTTTTCAACTATCTCATATCCCATAGTCCAAATGACATGGAGATATTCTGAAACCAAAAAAGAGGAGTCTTACCAACTCAAGAAAATCCTGGTGCACAGTCTTTTGGGTTCTCATCAGTGTGCCACTGGTAATCTATCACCATCTTACAGGGTATGTAGGTCACATACGATCGCTCTCCAGAAGTTACAGGGCACCAAGAGACAGCTAAAGTACATTTGATAATTGCCGTATATTCATTTCACATATGAACAATTACTGTGGTTGCCACAGGTATATTATGCAACTGTCATCCTCTGCAGAGTATACTGTATAGGTGTGAACAAGAAGAGAAATGAAACACCACACATTGACAGGATGCTCCAGAGCCCACATTATCTAAATGCAGCTCAGTGCTACTAGAGTCTCTATTTGACATTAAATAAGACTGAAGTCTCAAGCCTGCTTTTCAGAGGACAGGTGTCCAGAACGCAAAAACCTATGGTGAAATCTAGCATGCCAAATAGAAAGCTCATGGTTCAGCAAACAGAGTTCTATTATGAATTACCTGTTACACACAGATATACACACACATTTTACCTGCAATTAAAGCATGTCAACAGGTCAGCAAGGAAAAGTTTGCTCTGGCAGCTGTTCCATTTGGTGGACAATCTAGATCTGAAGTTTCTTCAGCTGACACCTTTCAGCAGCATTCAGCTTTCCACTACAGACAAGGAAAGGCAGAGAAAGTAGAGAAGTAAAAATTATCATTCTCTATTAATAGAAAGAAACTACCCAAGACTTGAATGAAATTTGGCAGTTTAACAACTGAGGGAAACAAACCAAATCATCTTAAGGAGAACAAGATGATAAAAACTCATGTATACAGGAGAAGCCGTAACAAAGTATATTCCACAGCACGAGACACACGGGCACAGACAAGATCAGAGCTTTCAGGTCTTCCACCATTACCTTGGTGAGAAGCCCTTGAAAACACCAAGGCCATCATGAGCTATGAGCCCACACCACTGCAGAAGCAATCCACATTTCCCTTCCTTGCTGCCTTCTGTTCACTGCTGCAACCCAAAAGCATTTGAATCCATGCTGCACCTCAAACACACTTGTGCATCACACACTGAGTATGTTTGGGCAATTAAGAAACTTTTCTCTCTAAAAAGTAACCACGGGGGGGTGGGGGTGGCGGGGGTGTGTAACCCAAAAAAAGGCCAAAGCAGAAAAAAGTGATGTGACACTGAATGCCAAAGCTGCCTATGCTGCCAAAAAGCTGATTACACAACTCAATTTTCAGACAGGAAATGCATCATAACAACATCTTGTTAAACAAGCTAAACACATGCAAAGGCAAAGGAGAAGGAGAAATCCACACCTTTCTGTCAACACTGAAGTCATTTATATTAAATTTATATTTGACATGTAACAAGGCCACACACACACACACAAAAATGCAAGTATGAAAAGGGTGTCTATTCATTTACACAGTGCTTAGCATTCAAAATTGATTTTACAGACATCCTGCTAACCTGTCTGGCAGAAATTCCTCCAGACTACACAAATTAATTCAAAATAGGGAGGCTGTCAGTTTTTCTGTCTTATAAGCAAGCCAGTAAAATTCTGAAATAGTTTTCAGCATGCTGAAAGGAATCTTGCAAAAGTTAGAAGTATATACACATCAGGGGAGAAAATAGTTATTTTGCATAAACATAATTTTTGGCCAAGAACTCAGTTTAAACAAGGTTCTTAAACAGCTTTCCCATCAAAGTAGCATGAACAAAACCACCAAAATTAAGAGCTTATGGGAAGACACTATCAGTTTATAGATTACAAATATAACATGGTTTCAGCACAGGCCAGACTAGATGACCCAAGAGATCCCTTGCTATTTTATGCTCCTGAATTTTAAGGAGGACTATACCAGGTTCCTCCACAGAGGTAACTAGAAATACCGTAACAGTCTTTTAGCATCATTTTTCCCCTCTATTAAAACGAAGAGGTAGTCCTAAAAACTAGACAATTTCCTCAAGTGAAATGATACCAGGGTGAATCTCTCTATCCTTCAGATCATCCCTAAAACATTCCCTGCCAGTGCCTTTAATGCAATCCTACTCCAGCCTATACCTCTAAACAACAGAAAAGAAAATATATACCTAACACCAACATGGAAACAGATTAATCCAGAAAACATTAGAGCTAAGGGTCAGAGATTTTTTTGTTAAAGTACCCTTTAAATAGTATGTGGGGATTTTTTTTTAAATCCTGCATGAGGAGAAAAGTTTGTTGGTTTGGGGGTTTTTTTTCCTTTGACCTCAGTTCAGAAATGTATTACTTTGCATAGCTCACTAAAGATAAAAATCCATAAGAGACTCACAACAACTTCTCCACGTGGTTTTATCTGCCAACATTCTGTATGGCCTTTATTACTACTAGCTGGCTTCCACAGTCTGAGGATGTGTGCAGCATCACTGAAATAGTAAAATACTGTTCACATAATGCTGGTTCACTAAAACATGATATTTTTAATATATTTTCTTATTACTCAAAATAATTCTGAGTGGGGGCTCTAAAGGAAGGAGTTTTCTCCATAATTTATAATTAACACTAACTCCCCCTCCTGTCTGCTTCATATATCCATTATGTTTGGCCATAAAAATAAGATTGTAAGTTTGATTTGTTAAATACAGTCTTGCTATTTTTGTTTTGCTGTATCACTTATCTGTGTAAATTTATAAGTGAAGCCTATAATTGTGTTCTTGACCAAGCTGTCCTTTAGCTTAAATGATTATTTTCTCCCTTGGATTTATCTTCTTTAATTTGCAGCATATCTTAAAAACTACTGTCACACACGTAACAAAAAAGGTATAGTCTAAATGAAGTCCTCGTGATTGAGGTTTACAAGTTGATCAACCTAGCATTTTTCTTTCCTGTTAGCTACATATGAAATAGTCCATCACAGGGAACAGAAAAGGGGGGGGGGGAATAAAAAATAAAAAAGGAAGAGAAACAGCCTCTACTCATAGTCAGAACTAAAGTCTAGCACAGAAGGTAACCCCAAGCCTCCCTAGAAATCATTGTTTCCAGCAGATGTGAGAAAGGAGCATGCAAGAAGCACCCATGGAAGGGCCTCAAGCAGATCAGAATTAAAGAAGGGGGTGAGGGGAAATGAGCCTCTTAGCACATTTTTTTTAAAGATTGCAGCATGCTTCAACCTGAAGAACACTTCTTATCTAGATTCACAAGCCTGAAACTGAAAATTGGTACAAGAGACTGAAACCATAGTCAATGAAGAACAGAATCATATGAGGAACAATCCCATTTCTGATCTGGCTACTGCATGTTTTCCATTATATGCTTAATAAAATATTACATATATTTAAGAGTGGTGCTATATTATCCTAACATATTCAGTGTTTCAGCTTCAAAGTGTTGCAAGACTGACTCAATGAATCTTTGTTACTACTACTGAGGCAGTAGAGAAAAACACAAAGTTCTGTTCTTTTGTAGTCTACAAAAGCATGATTTCCCTATGATATGCAGTTAATGTGCAAGTTTTAAAGAGAAGGCATTCAGAACATGGAAGGACTCTCTGATCACACATATGTAAAAAAATCTGGGTTTGAAACCTTAACATCAAGCTATGGTAACTTTCCAGAACCCGGGTGCCTTTAGCTTCCCAACTCATTTAAAAACAAACAAAACAAAAAAAACCCACAAACATGCACCTTAGGTTAGCGGGCAAAAGAAGACTCAGTCTAGTATACAAAATCACAAGAATTTGAATAATCTAAAGAAATTCCAATTTGTAATCAGCTTTTTTTCATTAAAAAAGCTGTAATTAAATTAAAGCCGCACAATTATAATTAAACTGAGAGCTTCCTGTACTTATGGCCCAGGAGAGTCACGTTAATCACACAGTATTATCAGTGTGTACTTGTTATCAGCTCTCATTCACCTCCAGACAAAATTTGGTACTGCCAGGTAGAAAATAATAAATTCTTATCTCCAGAGAGCACTGGCAGTCTTTCTAGGCACTGACAAACCATTACTGCCAAGCACAGTCTTGCCTTATGTAACATATTTTTGGAAGAACAAGTATCTTGCTTTTGTATCAAATACACAGCTTTGTAAAAGTGAGCAAGCAACACTACGCATCAGGTAAAAATTAATACACAGCTGCATTCTATATCCTAAGGGGGGGAAAAGGGGAGGGGGGAGGGGGCGCAGAGAAACAAAGAGAACACAAAAAGTTTCTGCATTCTCATTTCTGAAAACTGAGACAAATGAGGAAAACATGAGACAATAGAGGAACTGCTTAAAAAAATCGCAACCAGATATATAAAAAAAAATTAAAATCATACAAATATCAGAAAAAAAGTAACATTTTTACATATATATATCAGCTTACATTGCTTGGATAGCTTGAAATTCTGTCCTAACATCAGTGTGATAAGGATATTAAACAGTTTTAGAACATAAAAATAGCCAATTCATAGTAGTAACCTTCATAAATTAAGATGCTGTATTTTATATCTTGATATCATCAACATCATGACAGAAGGCAGTTTTCAATTTTTCTTCAACCCACAGCAGAGCTGTCTGACAAACCTTCTTTTAATATGCAGGTTACAGAACATCCTCAGAATGGCAAAAGCCTCTTCAAGGATTTGTGAGTGAGTAGCCAAGAACTAGCCATCCTCTTTTACACAATTAATTTTGAGCTCAGGATTATACTGCATTTTATTTGAGATGAAAGTTGTCCTTAGAGACTGTATTGCATCCCATGTATCATAACCTACACCACTACCCCAGCTAGATATTATGAAAGATGCATAGCCTTCTGGTTTGGGAAATTTAAATTGCTTTCCTTATCTTTCCCCTTCATGTGAAAGCTCAAGAAAATAACCCCACAAACCACAGTCCACAGCTTTATGAATCAATACAAACACTCCCAGTAGCAATACATGCCATTCAAAATCCCACAAAAGCAGCAGATGGACTTTAAAATATTAAAAGGGAAGTATGTTAAAAATTAGCTCTGTTTCATACATGCATGATGGTAATCAACAGAAAGAACATATCATAGAAGCAATACATGCTGGGAAACTTCCCTCTGAGAGTTTAGAAAAAAAAAAGTCTCCTAAACTGTTAATTTTACATAAAATTGTGCCTATTTGCTTTTGATTTAAAGACCAGTTGATACTGCAGGACTTCCTCAAATCTTTAATTTTATTCTTCTATTCACAGCTTTGCCAAATAGCATCCAACTGGAATTAAAACTTTTGTTTAATGTCACTGTTGATATCTCTAGCATTCAGACAAGAAATCTCACACAGAGAAGAGCCATCTCTGTTTTGTGTTGTTACTGGACAATTAATTAAAGGAAAAGAGTTACTGCACCCAAATAAACACAGGCTACCAGGGCAGCACAACAGAGGGTTGTTTACAACATACAGTGGATTACACAAAAGAGTTTGCCAAATTGTCACTAACACAAGCTGATTAAGTCTGCCTGGCAGAGAGCAGACATTAGCCCAGGTCTGGAAGCAGTAAAACCACAGTGGCTTGGATGCAATACCATATAAATATGACTAAACTGCTTTTGAAGCTAACCTAGGCATCTTCACAGCACACTTCCTAGCACTCCCTGTTCTAGGATTTGCTCTTGCAGAGCGACTATGGGTACAGGCATGCCTGCAGACCTTTTTTCATGTTGTTGTCTTATAACAGGGAGTCCATATCGCTGTGGCTGTTGTAAAGTAGCTAGAAGTTCTACATCTCTCTCATCTACTCCATGCAGGCAAAAAGGGGTGGAAGGGGAAAGAAAGAGCGGCATAATGTTTTAATATCTTCTGGATCCTCCCTGTCAGATGAGACATAAGAGTAGAGGTAGGAAGAAAAGAAATTCTCAGTACTGTGCTCTCCCTGGATTTTACAGATTGTGCTGCACCACAGTAACCATCTCCTATTTACCAGTCAAAGGATCAAAAATCACTTCAAAGTAATCTAATCCCTCTCCCTGTGCCACAGTAATACCCATCATGTTTCTGTCACAACTCACAGACGTTTGCATCACCTGTTCTTAAAATTATTCACAACTTTTCCTGATAATATATTCCAATGCAACAGTGTCTTAGCAACAAAGGAAAGAAAATAGATCATTGACAGAAACATGGATATTTCACAGACTAACCCTCACTCTCATTTCTCCACTACCTCTTTCTCCTCTTTGAAGCTAAAATAACACCTCCTGGTTCATTCAGTCATTCCTCCAGATATCCAGATATTCTTACTGCTCTCCAGACTCCCTCCAATGGGTTCATATTAGCTCCTTTTTTTTTTTAAATAAATTCCATCTTCAAAACTGGAAACTACCTCAACTCTGGCTAGAAGGATTACTCCATTTAACTAGCAGAATATACTTCTGTTCTCACATATGTGATGCAGTTAGAGGACCCCACAGCAAGAACCAGAAAGGTCCTAAACGTTTACTGAAGCAAGCCTCAGGGAGAAGCATTTGGTCCTTTTGGCCTTCTCTGATTGCTCCCATCAACCAGGAAGCAGTAATTACTTCAAGGAAGGCTTGCTGTGTTTGAAGTAAGGAACTGGGCTGTGGGGCTCATGCTTTTGCTATGCAAACCTCAGCCCCAACCGGAGAACCAGCCCTATTAAAAAAAAACCCCTTTTCTAAGGGCAGAATTCAATCATTCTGTGCCAATATCTTCATATAATATTCTCTACTTTTACAATTACATGACAATGTTGACTCATATTATTCTTGTCATCCCCTATAATATCTAAATCCTTCATATGTATAAAAACAAAAAAACCCACCCCAAAACACTATCTCATGAGTCCATTTCTAGAGAAAACAGTGTTTTTCAAGCAGTTTAGCACTTACCCACAGTCAATTCCTCCTGACATTCTTTAACAAGAGTGAAGTTTTGACATTTTCTATCATAATGAGTCAAGCTATCAGAGATCAACTGCTCCTCTTCTGATTGCAGGGCCTGTTAGCATTTCGGAGAAAGAAATTCCATTAGTCTAACATGGTTTAATCTTAAAAATAAAATCATATGGGCTACTGCTCATTTCTTTGTCATCTTCGACTGCTTTAGGAGGGTTTAATTCCCAGGAAAAATACTGGAACAAATAATCAAAGCTAAACAACTGGGTCTACAACTGCTTATTTCCACTCCCCCCTGCCAACACCTGTAAAGACAGACACTGTAATCACTGTTCTCAGTCTCACAGTATTACACACATCCTCCACGAGTTAAGTAACTGCAGCAGCTCAGGGATTACATCAGCCAGCTCTTACCCCTTCAATAGTGTTTTTTAAACACTTCAAACTTAAACTTACCTAAATACTCTATAACTCATTCCTTCCTCATACTAGCTTAGGGTTTTAGCACTTGCCTTGAATACCACATTCGCTTCCCAGTCCCAGTCTCTCTTATTAAACATGAGGTAAAAAAAAAAAAAAAAAAAAAAAAAAAAGAAACGAGACCTTGGCCTGCTTTGCATTATCTGTCCACAGCTCCAGTCTTCAAAGAGCAGCAAACCTTCTCTGTCCTTCTTTTTATTAGCATTATATTTCTACAATGATTTCAATGATTTCTTGTAACCCTTTTTGAGTTGGCCATACTGAATGTTGCATTTTAATTATATGTGCTTCTGCTATATTTTTACACTTGCCCTTGGCAATCCAGCCTGGAATCCCTTTCCCTCCTTGTTGCGTTTGATGTTAAAGAGCTCACTAGTAGCCAAACCAGCCTCTCACCACTTTTCATGTTTTCCTCTGCAGAAGAATAGTTTCAATTTCTGCCATTAACATAATTTCCTGAAGGAACAATATCTCTCCTAATTGTTTTTTCTTCTCTTAACATACAGAACTAGTGGATAAGATTCATGTTAACCAGACTTACCTGAAATGTGCCTTTCTAAAAATCCATTGTTTTATTTTAGCAAAAGTCCTCTTTCCTAGACTCTCATTTGCTCACACTCACACAAGTTACTTATCTTCTGGTTATAACAAAGCTTGGAAGAGCCTATCCTCTGGTTGTTTTCTTCATATTTAGTACCAGGAATGCTTTACCAAAGTCCTCCAAGAACTTACTAGGAATCTGCATCCCGCTGTATTCTCTAACCAACACTCCTAAGTAATTAAAATCCTGTGATCTGGATGATTTCTGCTAGATGTCCACAAACACCCTCATCCAGAAAATCTCCCTGACTTGCCAGCCTTCAGTCACCTCTACCAAGACAGTACCAATATTCTTTTCCTTTTTATTCACAGAGCCTTTTAGCAGAATTTTTTAGAACGGAAAAGTTTCTTTATTTTGCCATCAACTGTTTTTGCAACTCCCTTATGCCACAGACCCCAGTATTCCTGTACTTGAATAAATAGTATTTTTTATCTCAGAATATTTGAATGTACTTTGGAATGGTAACTGCTTAGATCACATTATCTCCCGTCACTGAGCTCAGTGCTGAGGGCTCCTGAAGTGTTGCTGTTGAGTTCATGCCTCTTTTAAACCAAAACTGTTGTTCTTTAAATGTCTGCCAAAACTCTGTACGAATGTTACCACTAATAGTGTGATATGCCTTGCTGCCAATACAACAAAATTTTATCCCCCACGCTTGCTGCTACTTTAAAATCAAACAGTAACTTTCCACCTATTGAATCATTGCATGGGTACCTGCTACGTTAATGATATAACGCACAGTGAGTACTGAATTTAAGCTATGCATAGTTTATCACTTCCTAAACTAATACAACATGCATGAAATGGGAGGCATTACTATCACTTTAGAATTCTAAATTGTCAAGAGGAAGAATCAGATAACATTTAATTCATTGTTAATTCATTTAACTTTTTAAAATGTATCTGCACACAAAGTCAAATGCTGTTCAATTTCAGTGAAGGCCAATAGGAAAAGTTCATGCAAATACAAGCCACAAATTCTGCTAACATTTTTTTTCCTTATAGGCAAAGACTAAAAGAAACATTAATACCTGGAAAAGTGTTCAGATAGCTTCTATCTGACAACTATTCACAACGTCCTTTGACCTTTGTCCCTACATCCTTAACACTGTGTGGTGGATGCAATTTACCTTTTCTGATTAACCCATTTTACTAACAAGTAAGTTACTAAAAACAACACCACTAACAAAAGATGTAACTTGTCAATACCATGCATCATAAATGCAGTGTTTGCTAAACTGCCTTAGTTGTTTCATAGAATCATAGTTTCATAGAATGGTTTGGGTTGGCAGGGACCTTAAAGATCATCTAGTTCAACCCTCCTGCCGTGGACAGGGACACCTCCCACTAGACCAGGTTACTCAAAGCCCCATCCAATCTGGCCTTGAACACTTCCAGGGATGGGGAAGCCACAACTTCTCTGGGCAATCCGTTCCAGCGTCTCACCACCCTCACAGCAAAGAATGTCTTCCTAACATCTAATCTAAACCTACCCTTTTTTAGTTTAAAACCATTAGTCCTTGTCCTATCACCACACTCCCTGATAAAGAGTCCCTGCCCATCTTTCCTGTAGGCGCCCTTTAGGTACTGGAAGGCTGCTATAAGGTCTCCCCAGGGCCATCTCTTCCCCAGGCTGAACAACCCCAACTGTGTCAGCCTGTCTTCATAGGAGAGGTGCTCCAGCACCTTCTTCATGGCCCTCCTCTGGACTTGCTCCAACAGGTCCATGTCCTTCTTATGTTGGGGGCCCCAAAGCCGGATGCAGTACTCCAGGTGTGGTCTCATGAGAACGGAGTTTCTCTCTCAATATTTGATTTTTTTGATTTTTTTCTCCCCAACAATAAAGGTTCTTGTGAAAAAAGTTTCCCAGTCCAAGGACTCCACTGGCATCCAAGCAAAACAAACCTAGCTCTATATAGCCTAAAGAAATTCTGCAAAACCATCTTAATACTATGGTCTGTTCTGCTGTACTAACACTTGTAAGTCAGGAACCCCTAAGCACTGGGCTGTTGTTGGCAAATATCACCAGTGTAAAAATCATGCCAGTGAAACACTGCTGAAGGCAGATATAACCACTGACATCCATAAAACTTCTCTGGTATCTGGCAGCCAGCTCACGCTAATGTCTCCCAGTTTTGTTCACATTGCTGGAACTAAAATATTAAGAACTGAAAACATTATGAGGCCAAATCAGTTTCTGTCCTCCATGTTTATTTTCCTCCCTTTTTCTCCGCCCCCCTCCCCCCCCCCAACTTTTAAGAAAACGTACTTCCACTTCACATGCTCCTCATCCTATGAAAATGTTTCAAGGAGCTGATAAAGAACTTTCTAATTGTTTACCTGAAACCACTCCAAGCAGGCAAGCATAATTAATCTTAACGCGTCAGCAATTCAAGAAGGAAATTATCCTGTTACACCTATTGCTGACTACGTGTTCTATACTTCCCTGTACTGAATGGCAAAATGTCCAATTTAAAAAATAAAATAAAATAAAATAAAAAACCACCCATAATAAAAAGGCAAGACCACCTCAAAGTAACAAACTAGCTGAATCCACTACTTCTTTGAAACTCGGAATCACGAGTCCCAATATGACCGATATTCTCAATCCACGCCACAGGCACTGCAAGGACATTTGAGTGTTTCTATAACAACATCGGAGCAAAACATGGAGCAATGCACCTTTTTTAAAGGCATTAATGGTTCGCAGAAAAATCTTTGACTGCTTAGCACCTGTCATAGCTGTACCTTGGTCAGGCACACAGGAGAGAGAACCCATCATAATTCTTATGCAGAGAGGAACCAAGTCCTCATCTCCGAAACAAATCCACACCTTGCTGTGGTTGGGAGAATACACTTCCTGCAAAGTCCAGCACTGAATATAAAGGAAGTTCCTCACAAGGGGAGATAAGCTTTTGTCCTCTGTAGGTTTTCTTACAGGAATAGTGAATTTACGACACTGTACTAAAACGTATTTATGGCAACGGCAAAGCATAAAAATGTCACAAGGAGGAAACGGCACAGCTATGTTTAATAAAGCATATGGGTCCAGTACAACAAGGTAACAAGCCATGGATGTTTCAGCTTCAACTTGTAATTATAAAAGCAGCACCTCCCTGCTAAGGCTCCTGTCTTCCCTTATATGTTCAAGATGTATATGCTTACAGAAACACTACTCCTAATGTAATGCCAGCACACTGGTGAAGCAGCAAGCCAAATTATCTCTCCCTCTCAGGTTTGTTGCATTAGGGCAGGAGCCTGCCACATCAAAATAAGTTAACACAATTTAGTAAAAACCCACACTACTTTTTGGACGTGGCTGCACAACAGTCATTTTTCATTTGTCACTCTTTGATGTATGTGTCAAAAAACAAATGCCTGAAAAATGTTTAGTTATTACAAATATATTAAGTGTTAATAAAACTAACTCAAAAATACAAAATTATCTTCCCTCCTGCTCAGGGGTACCTGAGGTTTTACAAAAGATTTTGTGAATGCAAGTGGGATTGATTCTTCAGCAGTTCAACTCTTCAACCATCAGCACAGTGCAATAAAAACAGCTAACAGTTAAATTTAAGTTACAATTCAAAAGTTTACTGGCATATAGGTCTTGTCAGTAGCTTAAAGGCGCTTTTTTTTTTAACGTACATTAGGAAATCCTTCTAGCTGTGAGCTCTTTTGCTGGCATCACCTTATGAGTTCCCCAGGCAAACTAAACTACTAGTAGAATAGTCACTGCCTTAGGTCTACTTATATAAAAGTTTTCACAGAATAAAACCTACCCTCCACCAATATACAATACAGGCGACTTGTAAAAAATGAACTAGAATTAGAAGGATAAAGGGCACAAGTGTCTTTCAGCAACAGTTAGTTACGCAAAGAACCTAGCACATGTTTTTATCATCACATAGCTTTTTTTGCCCCCCCCCTTTTTTTAAAAAAAAAACAAACCAGACAAGTTCTTCTAAGGCATGCAACTGTTTAAATAAACAAAACTGCGTCTGTCATACTGTTTGGAGACTACGGTAGAGGTATAAGGGGAGAAGATGACATTTGACTACGCTTCTATGCTTAAATGGCAAAAATTACATAATAAGAATTTGCCTAGTACTTTTAGCACTAATCTAGTTATGTATTTCCCCACACAGAAGCAGTTAACATGTCATCTACAATGCTAATTATGATTAGACCAGAATGGTCTATCGTCACAGTGCAGGTAGGCAATCCAGTACTACCTCACGATTTGACCTTTTTTTTTTAAAGCAAATTAAAAAAGAAAAAAAAAAAAGAAGTCATTGATTTCCCAATAACTTATCACCCATGGGGAGCTACCACAGTTTGAAACAGAATAAATTTCAGGACAAATTCTGCAACTGCTATGAAAACGTGCTGCATTTACTTCAGAAATAATGTAAGTCAAAGCTCCAAGTACATCTTACACAAACTAATTCAGGATCCCTCCTTCTCAGGTGGCAGCTGATTTTGGAGGAAAAATACTGTTACACATAATTATGGAACTAAAGTTTCGGGCCTCCTGCATGCAGACAGCTATATTTGTGCTGTGTTTCCAAGCTTTCCTCTGTTAATTAAAGGTACTAGATATCAGAGGTAACATGTTCTTAGATCGTGTCTTTGCATGCCTTGAGCCTCTACCACCATTGTCACCAGCTCCTTCCTTACGTGCTCTGCTTTCATTCCACACAGAATTAATTACCTCACTTGGACATGCCCTTCAGGATCACCTTTGACAAGAATTCTCTGGCCACATGGTTTAAAATGGAAAGCATTCCTATCATACAATCAGTGAGTCATTTACTAAAAGATACCTATATATAATAAGAGGAAGCCTTATGATCAATGCCTAAGACAGGAAGTAAGGCGAGATGTGTTCCCAAAAGCTCCTCACTCTTCATAACACAAACTTCAGCTGTGAATGCTTTGCTACCATCACAGCACCTCCAAACTTAAGTTGACACTTGAAAATGTACTGGGGTGCGTGTGTATACATATTACATACAAGTAATTATTCCAGAATCACTTATTGCTGTATGTATTCAGAAGTGCATTCAAAACCATTCTTTCACTTCAGCCCAGTCAGTCTTCAGGCTTGATCCAGGTCTAACTGACCTGCTCCCCATGACACAGTGAAGTCCTACCTCTACTTTCCAAATGGATGAATCCAATCAGAAAAAGGCACTGTTTCTTGGAGGCTGTTCACATGAGTTTTTAAAGGTACAGCAATTCTTACAGAACAGCCACACCAGCAGCTACTTGCAAGCCTTTATTTGGCCACTACGCTGTACCGCAAAAAGGACTGAAAGAAATACAGAATTTCCAGATCACTAGTGCCCCAGTTTTTGACCAGTGCAGGCCTTTGTAGCCTCTTCTGGAAACACCCCAAGGTTGCTTGTCTTGACTCAACAGTATCAGAGCATTAAAAGTGCATCCACAACATACCTAAAGTATAGGCATTCACTGTTGTGTAGTATATTACCTGAAACACACCCAAAAGCAAGACACAAAAAGCACCATTTTGGCAACAGCCTGCCCTGATGCCCTCCTTCCTGGGGCCTTTCTCTGATAGGGACAGAGGATACAATTTTTCCTGCGTTGTAGGTCAGTCTTACACTAAATTACTACCTGATTAGGTGGACAAGAGACAACAACTAAGTTAGCAATGCCAAGTCAGCATGTTTGAGTAGGAAAGTCTTAAGAGTTTAAGTGCCTATAAACAAAAGTATAGTTATAAAACTGTTACAAAAAAAGGATGACTGGAACAAGAGGTCACAAAAGCCCTGTTCTCAGCAGCACAAAACGAACACCACAAACATACCAACTACTCTAGACATGCCATAAAGCACAAAGAGAGAGAGAGAGAGAGCACACCTCTCAAATGTCTGAGAGAAACTACTAGTCACAATAAGATTATATCAGGATGTGGAGATCTGCATTTTTTAAAACTCAAGTATGCAACTTAAAGATTAAAGAACTAAACAAGATTTCCATAAATCAAATTAAAATTTGAAAAGCCCTTGCAATGAAACCTTCTTTGAGCATCAAAAAGCACTATTTGTATACTAATAAATAAATACATGCAAGGGTGGAACAGCATCATTTGTGAGTAAGTTCTTTTTTAAAAAGCCCTAAAACTTGATGTACATCAAAGAAATCTTGATAACCCTTCAATGAGCAGTTTAACAGAGAAACTGATGCTTCAGATGGTACTAAGAGTCTGCAAATCTGAAGACTTAAGCTTAACAGGCATCAATGCATCAGTACTATCTTTTGAGAAGAAAATACATGTACAGATTTCTAAAACCCAGTTTCATGCCAGAGTAAAATAAAACCACGTCAGCAGCAGTTTCTCCAGTTTTGGTTCTCTTAGTTTCAGATTCTATGAAGTTTTGTATCCCATTTAGGGAAAAAAAAACCCCAACACCCAAACCCAAAACAGCCCTCACAGAGGATAGTCCAATTTTTACCATCACCGTATAGTTTAGACACAACATGGATACAGTAAAGTTTAAAAAAAAAAAAGACAAGAAAAAAGATGTAAATGAAGTTATGTTTCTTCCATGGGCTTTGGCAACACATTTTTCATCATTTTAATAGAATTCACTTATTTTCCAAAGCACATATCATCAATCATCATGGTTCAATAAACAGATTAAAATAGCTGTTAGCAGAAGTCAATTGAAAACATTTGTCTTGATTGAGATGGATAACAGAAAAAGGCATCTGGATGTTCCATCAGCTTCACAACTGCCATTCTCACACCAGTATCTCACTGGTACAATCTTGCCCTTTGCAATTATTTATACTTTACAAAGTAGATTGCAATTTTTCTGTATTTTCCTTCTCCCTTTGACCTTCCATGTTCATTAAAGCAGAACCAGAGAGGAAGAAACAAATGACAGCATTAGGTCCTAATTCTTAGATTAGTTTCCGATCAGGCGGACTCTTCATACACAGCCCAGCAGAAGTAAGGCAACACAAATAATGTGACAACCCTAATCTGAATTCACTCCTTTGCGTATTATAAACCCTTCCAATCGCCATTTTTTCTAAAAGGTTTACTTCTAGAAATTATGATATAAAACCAGCACAGGCCAGAAACATAGGTCTGTATTGCATGACCTAACACTACTACCATATTGGTGCGTGAGAGATCTCTTTGAATGGACAGTTTATTATCACTCCCTCTTCTTTCTGAAAATGAAAACAAGATAAAAGCCTCATGCTTCACCACTAACAAGACGAGGCCCTGAATCCTTTTTACAGCTATGAGGAGGAACAAAACCACTGTTGTACAGATGAAAAATGCAACTTGCACAGCATCAGAGTTTCACACTGATCAACAGAAAATATGTAGGCAGAGAGACAGGGCACCGGTAGATTCTGAAGTCTTTTTCAGTTCAACCAGAAGTAGTATGGCAACATATAACACACTCATTTTTAGGAATTTTTCTTCTTCTTATCATCATATGACATGTTAATGCTAGTCAGAAAACTAACCACACACCCCAGGGAGGAGGAGGAAATCAGACTGAAAGAAAAATCTCCAAATACTACCAAGTGTGCCTTAGCATTTCTCACTTATAAGAAACCACATACCCCAGCCTGGCAGACTGTCCTATACCAGCAGGCTGGCCCTACACACCACCTCCTAATGGACAGTGTGTATCTGCCTGTGCCAACAGATTTGTCCACACAGAGTAACTCAAAATCACGCCGAGTTACTACCAACAACCTTGGGTGACAGAACACATTCACATGACCTTGCTAATAGCTCATCGCCTCAAAGATCACAGCAACACAGCAATCACTTTATCAGGACACACCGCCTTCTCCAGTTACCAGGGCCCTGAAGTTGCCGAGACCTCTACTTTCCTTTGGCACCCCAAGAAAATATCAAAATACCCGTCAGCGATTTGGTGAGCGGTGCCATGAGTGCCCCGAAGAAGAAAAAAAAATCAGCGTTACTGGGCTGCTAAAACAGAAGCCTGAACCCAAACTGACAACCCACGCACAGGGTCACGCAGCTAACACACGCAAGGAGAAGAAATACCTAGCACTATGTAAAGTGTCACGCTTGCGAGGAAAAAGCCTTCTTCGAAATAAAAGCGCGCAGCCCACACTCTCACCTTGGCGCTTGCCTGCTCCGCCTGCGTGAAGCCTGGGTCCTCTCCCAGAAGTTTGCGGCCAAGGCTGCCCTAGGTCGCCCTACAAACCAGCAGCGGAAAAGCCGAGCCAAAAAGATAAAGGGGATTAGGCGGGCATTACTTCCAGTGACCTATATACTCCCCTCAGCCCGCGGCGGCCCTCAGGCAGACAGCAGCTGCCCGGCTGCGGAGGACACGGGCCTCGCCTCGCCCCGCCGCCCCGCACCGCCGACGAGGCGAAACGGCGGCGAGACACCTCCTCAACTCGGCGCCCGGGCGCTGCCCAATCCCGGGCGGGAGCGACTACGCCCGGCACGGAGGCCCCGCCGCCAGGTCGGAGGCCCGTCCCCAACCGCCACCACCCCCTCACGGCTCCCGCCCCGGAGTGGGGGCCCAGCCCCTACCTGGCGCGGGCGGTGGCGGAAAGTTTCCCCGGGGAGGGACGAGGCGGGCTCCGCTCCCTCTCTGCCGAAGCGACCGGCTCTGGGAGGGAGGGAGGCGGCCGCCCAGGTAAGTCGCCGTCAAGCGACGGGACAGCCGGGGCTGGCACTAATCCCTCAGAGGAGGGAGGGTTCCCCCTCAAGCCCGCCCTCACCGAGCGCCCCGGAGGCTCCGTCCCCTCAGGGCGGGCATCTTCTCCCCCCCCCGGCAGGCGGCCCCAACTCGGCACCGGCCGCTGAGTCAGAGAGGCGGGGAGGAGCCGGGACCTGGCGGGGTGAGGCCCGGCCCGCGGCCGCCCGCCAGAGGACGGCATCGGCTGGCGCTGTTAGACACACCCCCCCTTTTTAATTTTTAATGGTTGTTATTACTAATGTATTTTTTTCTTTAGGTGATACTGCGGCGTATGAGTGTTGTTCCCTCTCCGCAGAAAATGCCGGTGGCTCCTTGGGGCGCGAGTGGGAGCGTTCCGAGTCCTTTTTCCCCGGTGAGCAGCGTGCTGGCCTTTGGGGCCTGTTGTGGAGGGTTACAGGTGGGGAGTGACCTACCAGCCATTTGCCTGGGCCGTCTTGGAGGGTTACTCACGTAGCCCCTGTGAATAACTAAGAAAGCTTCCAGCTCTCAGTTTCTCCTGTGTGGAAAGCCTGCAAACCATTTTAAATCTAGCCCATGTTACATACAAATTAGAATTAAAGATAATTCCCTAATGATACCAACTATATAGTTCCTATTTTTAACTTCACTGTAACTGCAGTAGATTGCCATGGTGAATAGTTAAGGAAGGTTTGCTATGCTATTGTGTTGTCTTTTTTTTTTTTTTTTTTTTTTTTAATGGCTTCAAATAAATTAATTAGACTGTCAGGGTACTGATTGTGATTTTGCTAATGACTCAAAATAGGAATAGATGCTGGCCTATTAGGGTAACAGCTCATTTAAATAAATGTGTAATATAATTTACCAAGTGTAATGGTGTTCTCTATGAGCTCGGGAAGCTTTCTCTCCAAATGCCCTATGTAATTAAAGAATAATTTATTAAGATTACTAACTAACTAGATCCTCACAAACTAATTCACACCTAGGTATGCCAGAGTTAAGATTTTCCAACCCAGGACAAAACCTTCATCCAAAAATCTAGTCAGAAATAAAACTGATCAAACTTGAGTCAGGTTGTCTTCCACTTAGAAAGGCTGGAAGAATCATTGGTTCTTGTAAAACATCTTTGACATATGTTGAAGCTAAATCTAAGCTTTAAGGAGGGAGGAGCAGCCATTTACCAGAGACTATAATTCCTCCCTCTTACACCGTTGTTTATTGTTTTCAGACCTGCAAGATGAAATATTATTTCAACATAATTCTTTATTGTAAATGCTATGGTAGAAGTGCTCAGTAGACCTACTAATATCATCCCCCTCATAGTCTGAATCCAGAATCTGTTGCCTAGATGTCTGGGCATGTGCATCTCTGTTGGAGAGTGTTTTTCCTACATTAGATCTGTTATTTCTTACCATTTGTTCAGTAAGCAGCTTCCGTGTGCTGCTGGAGAGCCTGGGTACACAGGTGGGTGGCATTTGGTGGCTGCCTGCGATGGTGGAGCAGCAGCCAGCTTGGGAACTTGGTAAAATTGTCTAGAGGACTTTAGCAGAAGCTGAGAGGATACTTCGGTTTAAATTATTTAATCTCAGAAGCATGGGAACTGTCAGCCAGCACATAGATGAAGGATGCCCTTTGTGTGAAACATCTCATCATAAGCAGATCATTAAGGAGTGAGTCTCTGAAGCAGTGTATGTTACGGATACTGATATAATCTATTTCACTTCTTTCTGTTGCCGCTCTAAGCATTTTAAAAACACTCTATAATTATTTTTTCCCGTGATAATTAGGTTGAATCCAAGATAGCTGTCCCTTTACATCCCTATCTCTTAATCATTAGATAAGCTGCTCCATCACACAGAGTTAGAAGAGATGGAAGTGTAAAGATGGCTTATCACAAGCTCCCACTAATCCTCCTACTGGCCCTCTTTGTTCTGAAGGCATTCTTAGCTACTAAGAAATACTTCACCCAGGTATAAGAGTAAGAGGCATAGCACTTGAAGCCAAATACAATTGACTGACAGGATAGTTTCAAGTAGTAAGGGTAACACGAGATTTAACAAACAACATTTGCCAGTCTTGAATGTTGTGTCATCAGCAGAAGTGTGCAGTGCCTGTAGTGAAGTTGAAGCAGTAATTACAACTAAGTTTGTATTTGTAGTAGTTAGAGAACATAACAACATGCGTGCTAATACTTTTGGTCACCAGCTTTACTCCACAGGAAGCTCAGGCTTTCTAAAGAAATTCCAGAAAGTTTCTGGTTTCTGTGACCCAGGGGCATGCCTGCACCACCAGAAAAAAAATTTACTGTTGAAGATAAAAATGACCAACTGTATCTACATATGTAAAACAAACAGCTTGTAGAAGAGCTCTCTTACTGTAAATTTCTATAACATTTTTATCATGTTACATATTTTGAAGGTGTATAAGCATTCGTCCATTAAGAAGTGTGCTTTATGCAAAGTATTTAACTACGCTTTACAATTACAAGTTGCAGGTGTACTACAAATAGAAAATCTGTAAGATAGATATAGTTTCATTTTAAAAAAAACAAGTCAACAAACCAGAATGCTCACTATAAATTAAGTGACTCTTGAGCTACCCCATTTAAGACAGATTTTTGTAGATGTGATCTACATATCATCTCAGTAAAACAAATAATACATTTGCTTCTTAGCAAGAGATCTGACTTTCAGGAAAGATGTTAGAGGATAAACGTCCTGTTTAAGAATGAAGAGGAATATGGGAATGTGTTCCGTTCTGAGTCACGTTATATGCTATGTCACAGGCTTTTTTCCACACCTTCTGAAAGCAATAGGAAAAAAGAAAATCTGCTTTAAATCTTCAGAAAGGTCCTTTAAGAATTTTCTCTATACATACCTTAAAACCTTCATGCTAAGAAAGAAAAGCACTGTTCCTTAAATGCTTATGAAAAATCATCGGTTACTTTGACCTAAGTCATATTTCATCTGAATGGTGTAAACCACATTTATCCCTTAATGTTCAAAGATGTCCCCAAGCTTTTTTGAGATATGGTTTTGCAGATATTTTGCTTCAATGCACAATTTACAATGTAGTACCATTCTAAAATCATTAGTATGTGAAAGATAAATGTTATATTTACATGGATAGAATCCAGACACTTGGCTAGACTGGTAACTAATAAAAATATTTATACAAATTGGAAATTAATATGTTACCTTTAAGTGCTTAAACAATACAATGAATACAAGAAACCTAAGATTGCTAAGAAGAAGAGATACTGAATTCTGAAATGTCTGTACTTTGATGAACAGAAACAACTTAAAAGATTTCATAATCTATCTTAATTGGTATTTGTTGATATACCTGTTTCAAGACAACTCTTTAAACAAAAGAAGGTTTGTTAAAGACGTTATATAACAGGATTTAGTTAAGAAGACTCACCTTTGACCATTATAAATTAGTGATTTATGAGACAAACCAAACTAAGTTCACTGCCCCTATAACAAAATTATTTTTTGTCTTTAAAACTAGATTTGGTTATCTATGATACATTGTAAGGGCCTGACACTAATTTTGAGAATAAGTTAATTCACTCTGCTCCAAAGGTCAGTCCGCTCATACTCTGTAATTTCTCGTATACTGTAAAATAGCATAGGTCAGTGCTGCTATCAAAAGAAGTAATCTTGCCTTCCTCCACCCATTCTGTCCCTCCCTACACTTCCATCTTCCCTGATGCAGTCAAAGAAAATCTGTGCAGCTGTTTGATAAATGAGATCGGTTCCCTGATACAGATTAAAATTAACCCCCTTTTTTTACGGTTTACTTCAACATGGATCAGTTCTTTGATCTGGTTCACCTGCCAGCGCAAATCTTTACCCTGGCACAAGAAGGGGAGCAGCATGAGGGCAGGAATGAGCTGGGGCACCATAAATTAGCATAAAAAGTACATGAAGCTGAAAGTATGATTCCAAAAATGTCTTTTAACAGATAGGCATCTAGAAACAATTGTGTTCTGTCTTATTGTTTGCAAGGTTTTTTGCGTGCGAGTATATGTCTAAAGCACATGCTATAATATATCCTCTGCATTATCTGAGAACTTGCGTTTGTCCTCTTCAGATACTCTTTTTCTCTTTATGCTTTGAAAACACAGAGCTGAACCCTGGGCTTGTGCTGTAAATCCTTCAAGCTGTGTACTTGAGAAGGAGGAGGGCAACTGATAACTTTTTTTTAAAAAGATAAAAAATGCACCTCCCTTCTCACAGAAGCAGGACAAAACCTCCTTCCTTCTCTGTAGGCTGCTACTGTTGCACGGTAGTTGCAGGATAGAAAATTTTTCAGTCTCTCATAGATTTCTTTCAGATTCGCTAAACCATCCCTGCCAGTGAAGATTTACGTCTGCACCCTAGCAAATCGCTTACCTTAAGAATATAGCTGAAGGATATTTAACAAAAATATATCCTTTGAGGACAAGTAGCAGCAGACTCTTTAAAGGCTCATCCACCTTTTCTAATTACAAGTTATACTCCAAGGTCCAGTGGGAGCTTTGGCCAAGAACTGCGTAACACATTTCTTAATGAAAATTAGGTTATCAGCATTATGCTGCTTTTCTGGTTATACAGACTGTGATTATAGTGAACACGGTATTTAAGCAAACCCAGCCAAAGCTACTCTTCCATAACCTATAACTTGCACACATGTCACATCATAGTCAATCATGGAAAAACATCCATGTTTTCTATCCCTACTCCCTCAAAAGTCACCTCTGACAATCTACATTTAATTATCTCAGATTTTTAAAAAAAGAATGTTGGCAGTTCATCAGTAGGGAAAATTTTAGTAACTGCAACAGCACTCCTGAACGTTGCTCAGATACAAGGCCTCCTCCCAGCTAATTACGATGCAATTTTTGTAAATTCTTTAGAGGAGCACTTGCTTATTAGTACCTACACAGTATTCTCCCTGTTTTCATAATGTCTCCCTTAGTTTTCACCTTTATATTGCCCTCACAAAGTCACACTTCTGTCTGCTTTCATAAAACCTTCTACTGTATCCTCCTGACAATGGGGGGACAATCCTCTACCTTTTTGGTAGACTTGCTACTCACTGATCTACTGACAATGGGAAATAGATTACCTGCGGTATGGGAAAATCCTGCAGTCTGTGTTACATGAAGCTTGTCCTCCAGATGTGAAATCAGACATACTGGAGTTTATTTTTTTTTCCCTGAACTAGCATGAATTTGCACCTGCTGGAAAATTGTTACTGAGGGATGGAAAAAGAAAATGTCATATGGTACAAGAACGCTGGTCTCTGAATAGTAGTACTGTCCAGCTGCATGCCTGGGAAGATGCAGAGACAAAACGGGCAATGGAAGATCATATAAGTCTGCATGTCTCTCTTATACCACTTAAAATACAATGAAGTATTATTAAGTAGCTTTCTTCTGTGAGTATATGAATACTGATTTCCTTTATGAATGGACCAATACTAGACAGGAGATGAACCATTCAGCTGCTAGGCAAAAAATCTATAGTGAATCAGAGAGTAATTCTTAGTAGTGTTTTATTGCTCTGCATATGCTTTTTTTGTTCCTTGCTTAGGTCTGGGATAAAGTGATTCTTCACCATTGTCAGATATTTTGTAGTAAGTGTTACTTTCTACAGACGAAATAAGAGACAAAAATAAGACTTGCAAAGGAGGAGAGCTTTACTTTGCATTTCTTGCACACGATGTACAGAAAAAGGGTTTTATTTCCTGGAAATTCAGTTGTTTTTAATAGTTTACATTGTAGCTTAACTTCTCTTCACAGTTTATGACTAACTGTTAAGAGTCATAAGTATAAAGTAGTTAACTGAGAGAAGTTTTTACTTAATCATTTGAAAAATTGGTTTTCATTTTTTGTCAATAATGATTTTATTCATGCCAAATAAATATTCAGTGCAAGAGAAAAGCTGGGCATTTGTGTGAGATCAATTACTTCAAACTCTCAGAGTGGGCAGTTGGAGAGAGACTCTCAGAAAGAGACTGAGAACTTCCAGCAAAATCACAGACATAATGCCTCATATTTTAAGGGCCTTCCTCGTACTGCAAGGTATTCAATAGGAAGTTTTACCGAAATCCTCAGCACTTTGCTGAATTAGAGGTCAATGGCTGTTTGGGGTCAAATATCAGCATTAGTAGGTGCCTAAATTCTTTGAAATAAAATCCTGTTGGGATTTTTTCAAAAGCATCTGGCAGGTGAAAACTGCTCATAACCCTTTGCATTTAAAAATCATTGGATAAAAGGCATAGACAGCATTAGGATCAAAGACCAGGCTCCAACTGTCTCTCTCCCTTTGAGAGCTAGTTTCTACCTGCCAGCTGGTACAATCATCCTCCTCTTGCTTGCTCTTCCCAGGCTTGTGCTCTTTGCAGCATAGTACTCCATCTTCAAAAGACTCCCTAGTTTCCCACTTTGTATAAATTGATGAGTAAGAAACACTGATGCAAGGAAGGGGAGTTTGAATTTCTTTGGCTGAGTTAAAATTAAGCCCAGCTCTTTTATTTTGTAGGCAAACGATCTATTAATGTACTGTTTCTAGGGCCAACAGCAGCTCCTCAGCAGATGTGTTCTGAAGAAAGCTCCCTTCAGTTCTTTGTAATAGTAGTTTCTAGACTCTGGGTGCTAACTAAATAAAAATCTTCATTTGTAGCCCTAATTCATACACTGAATCTCCAGAGAGGGCAGAATTGCAGTTACTCTTGTCTGTATTGCATAGCCCTTTAGTTAGCTCTAAGCAGCTCCCTGCTTGGTGGAGACTTCTTGGATGGCCTTTGTAAGGGGCTTAGCTCTCCCCGTGCACTCCACAAAGGACCTGTAACGAAGGTATGAATTTCACTCCAGCATCTGAAAGTTAGGCAGTGCCACCGCTTTTGGAAATCTGGCCATTAACTGGCTTGCTGAAGGCAAAATAGAGAACCAGAAATAGTCAGAATTGTAATTCAAGGGAATTTGTCATTCAGCTGCCTTTTTTAGCATATTTCTGTTGAGTTGTTTCGCTTTTCCTATTTTTCCTTATATTTCTCTCCCCAAAATGAGATTCTGCAGTATTTTACTTGCATTAAGGGAAACTTGCATATGGTTGCCATCTACCTATACAAAGGAAAATAAAACAATACGTATTTAGTATTCTAAATAGATTGGATTATATAATGAAATGTTATTAATTTTGAACTTGGACTGTTACAGTTCAAGAAATATGTCCTAACTGTATGGCATGAGTTGTACACACTTATCTCTGAGAAATAATTATAGTTTGCACACCCAAGAACTTGTATATTTACAGAATGTAAGCTGCCACATATTAGTGTCTTGAGATCATAAGAAATTATTTGTTCAAGTTCAAGCTTGACACCCTTGTTTAAAAAAAATACCATTTTTAGGGACTTTGTCCCTTAACATGTAGTCACTGGAAATTGCAATCCTGATGGAATTCAATGTTTTTCATTTGTTGGCCCTGGCAGCTGTGCTTTAGTAAAATAAATAAATTAAATAAACAGCAACATCTGTTCCAGTCACTAGAGGCTTATTGCTGGAGTTATCTGCATTGGATGGGAGGAGAAGCTCTGGTAGAGGAGCTCAGCTTTCCAGAACAGAGATTAGTGGAATCACTAGGAATAAATATGTAGACTTGTGTGACCTGTGGGAAATATCTCACCTGCCAAATGATGACGCTAACTAGTATTAAAGTCTGAAGTCCTCTAGCATCTATTCTGCATTATTCATATGAGTAGGAATCCCATTATATTCAAAGAGCTAATGTGGTATCAGTCTGTATCTTATTAAAAAGAAAATGTGTGGTGTAGTTGAGAACCTAAGCCTGTAGGTTTTTTCTTTTAGTTCATTATTCTTGGCTCCAGGATATCTTACTCCATATACATGTATGAATAGTATAAATGTGTATGTATATATTTATGAATATGTGTATATATATTTATGAATATACACATAATTCTTTGTGTGCATGTGTGTGCGAGTGGGACTGGATAATACACATATGACCTTACATGCTGTAGTCAAGACACCTCCTTGTCTTGTTTTAATAAAGTAAGCAATAAACATATTGGATAGCTGTGATGCACAGAAAGTAAGACAAGGTGATCTAATAATGCCTCAGGATTTAAACTCCATGAATCTCCCCATACACCTGAGAGAGCAGTCACAAAGTAGGTATTCCTATGCTGGTATTCCTACTTGATTAGATAATGAAAGCTCTGTTACAGTTTTTTAAAAGGTGCAAAATAAATTCTTTATCATCCAGATACATGTTACTTGCCAATTCCGTGAAAATCATCTGGGAAAGTAGTATACAGCTGTAGGAAAAAAGTGGCAGAATGAACCAGAATGTTTCACTTCCTTTGTTGGAATCCAGAAACTCAAATGGAAGTTGCTTACCAGGGTTGCAACCATAGCCAGAAATACATGCTAATAAATAAATATTAAAATTGGAAGGAAAACAAAATTGAAGTTTATAGACTTCTTCTGAAGAGGATTGTGCTGCTGAAGTGCTATAGTTGTATAGTGCATGGTTGTTTGAAGTGGCAAAAACAGATTTCTGTGAAACTACTTCTGTACTGAGTTCTAACCGCTTAAGAAAATAATTTATGGTAGTTAATCTGTTCCTAGCTGGAACCTGAAACTCAAAAGAGGGCTTCCTTGGACAGAAATTGCTTGGTTCTGGGAAGGTAACTAGTTTGCTGCCTTCTTCTGGTTCTTGTGCAGACACCTCTTTGGATCTAATCGCAGCAATCGGAGATCCACAGAAACACAGAATCATTCAGGTTGGAAGGCATCTCTGGAGGCCACCTAGGCCAAGCCCCTGCTCAGAGCGAGCAGGGCCAAATAAATCAAGTTTCTCAGGGCCTTTTCCAGTCCAGCTTCAAATATTTCCAAGAACAGAGATTCCACAACCTCTCTGGGCCCTTCCTCCAACATTTGACTGCCCTCATGGTAACAAAGTTGTTCCCGATACCTAGCGTGGATTTTCTGTGTTCTAACTTGCGCCCATTGCCTCTTGCCCCGTCATTCTGCGCCTTCAATAAAGACAAGGGAATGCTGCTGACTCACGTTCAACTTGTTGTCCAACAGGATCTCCAGGTCCTTTTCTGCAGAGCTGCTTTCTACCTAGCTGGCTTCCAGCCTGCCCTGTTGCGTGAATTTATTCCGTCCCTGACACAGGACTTCGCATTTGCCCTTGTTAAACTTTGTAAGGTTCCCGTTAGCCCATGTATCCAGGATGCAGAGGTCCTTCTGAATAGCAGCCCTGCCCTCCAGTGTAACAGCTGTGTCCCCGGGTTTGGTATCACTCACAAACTTGTGCATGCAATCCATGCCATCATCCAGGTCTTTATTAAAAGTGCTAAACAGTATTGGCCCTAGTATCCATCCCTGCCTGAAGGCACTGCTAGTAAGTGACGGCTAGTCAGATTTTGTACCACTGATCCTAGGTAGCTCCCTGGGCCCAGCAACACAGCCAGTTGCAATGCCTGGCTTCCCAGGAAATGCAGCTGTCAGGGAACATAGTGCTTATTCCCTTAATTTTAGCCAGTAGAGTCTGTGGCATCATTATTCTCATAAGAATCATCATTAGTCACATAAGCACTAGAGGGCTGCAAATGAAGTGAAGTTGAAGGTTTAAAGCAGCAAGTAAGCGGGAGGTAGTGGTAGTGTGAGGGACAGTAAATGAAGCCTAGGAAGAGGTGTCAGAATGCCTTGCTAGATCACTGATGATTGCAACACAGTGGTTGTAAGGCAACAGTTAAAATGGGTTCAAAGGGGAGGAAATAAAACGGAGGACAAGTCCTACTGATTATAATTTATATTGAAAAAAGTACTCCTGGCACTTTCTTTGGCTTAGAAATTTTCTGAACTGATTATTGCTGGAGAGAGAGGTTAATTAAGCTATTTTCATCCTTTTTCTGTAAGTATATACAATTAGCTATTGCAGAAGATCGGATATGAGGCTGGACAGACCCATCTGTGTGGACCATTATAGAGTACTTGACATCCATCTCTTTTTACATTACAAACAAGAAAGGATTAACAGGCTAAGTGGTAGTGAGGTAGAAGTTGAAGGAAAAGAAGATGTTGACTTTGTTTTGATATCCAGGAGGAAGTTGAGAAGGTTGGAGGTTCCCACTTTCTTTTTGATCTTTTAGAAATACCAATTTATTGCAAGCAGCAGGTGCAGAAGAAAAAGGAGCCGAATATGGACTGTTTAGAGTAATTGTTAGAGCTCAGGGAAGAACTGTATTTACAAGTTCTCTCTACTTTAAGCACTGAATGCCAGCCAAGTAAGTGAGATGGGTATGTGTGGGTAAAAAGGATATGTGGTAATTTGAAGGAACATGAGTATGCCAGCAAAGGCTTCTTCAACTTTGTGTGAGGGTGCTGTTCAGTTTTCAAATTATATCTCAGTCTGAAGGGTAATTTTCAGGCTTGCTACAGTGAAAGTTGTTCACATGAAAGTATAGTGCAGCCTATATTTGATTACTAATTGACTGGCATTTATCTCTCCACTTTTCTCAATTTTGTATTATGTTTGGTCTGCAAGGAACATCAGTAATATGTCGACATCACAGATACAGAAATCAGGAATTGCAGCATGAAGATATTTATTGTGTAATAAGTAAATTTGATAATTGCAGCTATTTGAAGTAAAACTATAAATGGTTCATATAAAATAATTCTGGTTTTAAGGATAATGAGCTATATAATTTAGTAGCACTGGGAACTAACTTTAAAAGTTACTGTGGCTAATGCTTTTTTCATACTAATTTCACGCTGTTAAAACTCCACCAGCGTTAATGGAGTTAATCCTGATTTTCATTTACATAAATGCAAAGAAAGCTCAGCCTCAGTGATATTTTACATACTGTTTCAAGTGTGCCTGAAACTGCTAAACCCGCTTAATTCTACATAAAAATAAAGCTGACTGCAGAGAGATCTAATTGTTCTTATTTTACACATAAACCTCTATGGCAAAGAACAGAACAATGATATACTATTATTTGGCATTTTAGATTTGCAATGCTGGTTGAACATTCAGAGGCTTTTTGAGCTGTATTTTTATCAACAAAAAGACTGTGAAACCACTTAACTAAAAATTAGCTTGTATTAATGTAACCCTGTCCACTAGCTTCCATAGATGACAGAAGTACTAACTGCCTGTATCAAAGGGAAGAAAAAGCATTTGATTTTTAAGACATAAATCAAGTCCTTCGTTTCTTACTCTTTGATCAGCTTTGCTTATGCGGACACGTAATTTGACCCCCTTTGCCATCTAATTTTCAACCTCTTTCCTCTCCCTCCCCTTAGTATTCAGTTTTATGAAGACCTTTTTTTTTTTTTTCTCCAGGGAATAGTCATGCCTCATTCATTTTTCTCTCTAGTGTTTAGAAACCCTATTGCAATGTTAAACCATTAGGAAATATCCACTTTTTGGAACATGAAGTACATCCTGGTTTTTGTTACTAGGCTGCCGCTCTATGGCCGTATGCATAAACTACAGTTTTATTTCCACTGAAGTAAACTGTACTGGAGGAGTTTCTGGGATTGTGTGATAGAACATCTGGGCTTCATGTTCTACAGCGAGAGTATGATTACCTTAGAGAGGACAAAGGAAAAGACTACCATTTCACCTGTAGGCAGCTACCAGCCTGATATCTTAAATACATTACAGACTATCTTTTTATCATTAATACGGTGCGTACTGTAGTACCTTAACATGTAATTTACCACTATGCTGCTTGCCCTGGCTGTCTAAAATAATGCTATTTTGAATTGGATTTTCAAATGAGAGAATATTCAGCATTTTATGCCAGAAAGCAGAAAGATATGCTTTCAAAATACCCTGGCTAGGAAGTCAAGTAGATGCTTAGACTGATACATGCCTGGTGTCCTTCATAAGTATGAAGTTTTGATGCTTTTGAATCTGTGCAGTACGTAAGTCATGGAAGAGAATCCAAGTGTGTTTTAAATGTAGAGGTTTATATGTAGCCGTACACAGTGGTTTACAAATGGGTTAAAGGGGCATCTAAACTTATATTAAGAATTTTTTCACTTATGCAAGGTTAGAATACGCTGCCTAGTAAGTTATTATATTATATAAGTTGCTATTTTCACATCTGCTTCTGAAAATGGAGAGGATTGAAATGTAGCAAATCTGCCTTCTGGAGTACCATGAGCAAGCCATAGATTTGTCTGTCTATAAGCATGTCTGCTCAAGTTCTACAGTGTCAAGACCTTTCACAGCCAAAACTCACGTTAAAGAGGGTGGGAATGGCACTGTATATATGTGTAGTATTATCCCTCATCCTTGGGCAATTTTGCATGTTTCCATTCAGAAAGTGCAATCGGAACAAGCTGGAGATGCGTTCCTGCCTTCATTTTTAGCACACCCAAGCTAAGAGGAAAACTCCGAAGTTGATGGAGATCTAATTTCTTGTAGATGTTAACTTCTAAAGAACACAATCCCTGGTTGATGTCCTGTCAGTGACCACCAGTTACTACATAAAATATTGTAAGGGCTTCAAAATGATGACTATTTTCTGTATAAGCAATACCCACCATTTGAAAGCAATCTGAAAAATTAAAGTCCAAAGCAAAAGAAGTTCATTCATTCAGGTGAATAAAAGAGGTCTTATTGGCCAGAGAAGCCCAGCAGCTTGAAAACAAGCTAAAAAATTTTAATATGTGTTTTCCTTTGAATATTCTCCTGTATGCACTCCTGGGTTTGCTGGACAGCAGAGGGTAAGGAGGATTGTTAAAAATTAAACAGCTTGCTCTTACTAAAATAAAAATCCATTTTACAGTCATCATTGATTTAAACTGAAACAGGTACTGACCTTTGGCCATGTTAGTAACATTGTTCCATAGAATCTTTACAGCATTTTATTATTTTGTGTTAATGTAGATTAATATTATAACAAGGGACAAAACTTCTTAGAATAGTATTTTCCAGGATGTTCAGCCATAAGGCACCTTTGGCTTCTAAACAGAACATGCTGTTAAAAGTGCTAATTAGTTCTGCCAAGAAGGTAACAGTTCCTATGCCCTAATAAACCAAACTGTAGTATATATTAGGAGGTGCTGAATGCTGCAGTTATATCCCCCCATTTAGGAATATTACAAGTAAAATTTACTATGAACAGGAGATTGAGAAAGAAGGGGAGATAATAAAACAATCTAAAACAGGACCTCAGAAAGAAGTTGGACAAGAAAGAGCTTGGGTATGGGAACTAAACCAGTATAAAAGGAGATAAAAAATTACCTCATTTTCTAAAGTATTTCTACAGCAGTCAGTGCAAGCAAGAGCAACATAAGAGCTGTGGCTTAAAACCGCATGCTGAAGTTGCAAGTGATAATACTGAAATATAATAAAAGTATTTTTAAAGAACAGGGATGCTGACCAAATAGCTAGAGGCTGGAATGCAAAAGAAAGCGAGGCTGCCTGAAGCACGATGCAGGCAGCGCAAGATCCTCCTCTGTAGCTTGTTTGTTGTAGCAGAAGCACCAATGTCCCTAGAGTACCGATCGGTGCCGTGTACAAACCTACCAAGTGCTGCAGTGCAGCAATCTTTGGCACCTAACACATGCAGCTGAAACACTCAAGTCTACCAGCAAGACTAAAGAGTGAGATTTAGAGCAGTAGACAGTGAGAAAACATGAACAAATTTTCTGTTGGGTGGCACTGTGTCAGGTATACGCACAAGCAAACTATGTATACAGAAGCATACAGCTAGCAAAAGCTAGGTTAGCTGTACTTTGCAAGAATTAATTTAACTGTTCATTTAAGATGGTGAATTGAACTGCAAACCAAACCATATCCTGTAACAGGCAATACAGTTTTTGAGCTGCTGTAATAAACGGAATTATTTCCTTCACATGGAGATACTAAAAATGTCCATCTTGTACAAAGTTGTATTTTTTTGCCCTGAAACTTTTGCATAACTTCATTGCCATTTACCATTATTTTTCTCCTGCATTCTTCCTAAATGGTTGGAAATGCCAGTGCACTGTGTTCTAGATATGGCTGCAACAGGGCTGTATAGAAGATTATTTATGCCGCTGACTTCCAAATATGTTCCATGGCTATTCCCAAAATGCCACCGTTTGTTTTTACAATGGCATCATATAACAAGCCTGTATTTAAATACATACTTTTCACCTGTCTGGTCTGGCTCTGCTTTTGCGACAGTAGGTGTCCAAAACTGATAGGTCTTTTTAAAACAAAATAACATGCCCTCAGTGTTTTACAAACATAAAAACGAGTTAATACTACTACGTGATCCTAATCCCGAGAAAGGGACCTTTTCTTCTTTGTGCATCTAAATTACTCACAGGGACAGAAGGCCTATAAAACCAAATCAACCTTAATGTCAAGACATGGAAATATAAGTAACTGTTTTTATCTTATCTTTCTTTCCTCTTGTTCTGTTTACTAGAAATTAGTCAGTCAAACGATTCCATGTATTTATTTTATCATAGTGCCCAGGTTATACTCAGAATCCTGCTATGCCAAAACAGGAAGTGCCTGGAAGACCTAAATGCAGTTTTCCCAGTTTTCCTGTCCCTTGCCACTGAAGACCTTGGCTAGCATCATTGAACTAGCAAGTTTAGAGCCCTAGAGATGCTGAATTAATTACCCACTTCTGCCATCCCTGGTGAAATGCCATTTCACTTTTCTGTATTTCAGTTTCTACATGCATTGTATTTCCTTCCTCTTGTCTTTTTTGGGGTGTCGTTCCTTTTTTTCATGTTGTTTTTTTCCCATATTTGTTTTGACAGCAAGCTATTCAGTGTAGGAATAGTGCATCTATACAGTATCCAACACAAAAGGGCCAAATCTGAGTTGGAAGCTCTTTGTATTAATATAATCACACTAACAAATTCTTTAGCCCAGGTACTCTAGCTCACTTTATCACTTTATTTCACTAGACATAGTCCCTCACAGCACTTCCTCCTCACTGGTATTCTGTTTTCATAGGGACGAGCAGGTTCGAAGGAGCAGGACACCCACTACCAAAACGGTGGAGGTCATGGTCAGATTCAATTAAGAACAAGAACTTAAGAGATACCGAAGTTAGTATCCTCTTCAGCTACCCAGTGCTCTGCCCTCTCTCACCTCACATAAAGTTTTGCATTGAAGTACTCTCCTGTCTTGATTTTCCTGCTTTGTTTAATTATCTGTACTGTTTGTACTATTTCTTGTCATGTTACATCTATTAAGCTACCATTTCTTTTCCTGTTGGCTTGACTGTGAAAGTCTTATCCTGAATATGCATGGAATCTAGTACAACCTTCAGGCAGTGGTGAATCTCCAGTACTGTTATTTGTAAAAGATATTTTGTGGACACTATACACACAGTAGTAAATTTATTGAACTGTAAAGAGAAAAATTGCTCAATACAATGCAACACTTCAGGAACACATTTTGGTACAGCTCTCAATCACACACAAACATGAAGTTATAGTGTGTCATAAAAGAATTGAATGTGATAAATTCTGTGAGCAGTATATTAAATCTAAGGCTCAAAAAGCTCACCACTTTCACAGTACCAGCTCCAGGAAGCTGGCTTGATTTCCCTTTGGTCTTATATTTAACAAATTGCCGTGAAATTATGTGGGTGTTCTTTTCTTTCTCTTCAAAATACAGCTCTGAAACTTCATTATTTAATATTTTCTCTTCACGTCCTAATGGATAAATATTCACGTCTCAGAATTTCCCATAGCTGGCAGAAATTGGCAGTGCTGTTGTTTGTTAGAAGAGAGGCAAAGGACTAAAATGGAATGGCATTATTGCCCCATAAATGTGACCTCATCAAATCAATCTGCAGGTCTGGAAAATTCATAGTTCTTCCATTGGATTCCTTCAATGCTGTGTTTTGTGGATAATATGAGGACTTACATGCCTGATCCAAAACCAGCTGAAGTTGGTAGAAAGACTCCATTGTTTTGATTGTAGTCCTTTGGAGTATATGTCCTCATCTACTGACACAGGGTAGAATAGACATACAGAAATACTTATGCCAAGCTCCTGTGCCTGTGCCTGCTTACAACATGGGGAAAGCACTCATATTTCTGCTGGTTTTTTTAAATGAGGAAACCCAATCCTGATGTAGAAGGGAGCCTGCCAAATTAAGTAAACAATGCAACTGGACTACAGGATAATTTTTACACTGCATGTCTAGAAGCAGGAGGACTGAATTTACAGCCTTAGGGTAGGATAAGCAAGACTGGCTTTAAACTGTCTTTGTAATCCTCTGCTTCTAGGTTGCTCGGGGGTCTGAACTGGCTTCCGACGGGTGCTGAAGTTCTGGCTTTGACAGCTCCCATTTGCCATGTTTTGCAAGAGGCCTTTGAATAAACAGCTTTGATACTCTTTATACCTTTGTACTGCCACCAGCAAGGACTCCACCAATTGCAGAACACTCCAGCTATCTTAGTGGGCATAAAGTTAGTAGAGCACATTTGAAGACATTTGAAGTGCACAAGAACTACTTCACTTTTATTGAGATGTCCTAAGTAATTTCTGTGAGGCTCACTTGCCGGGAAGTGCTGTGCTGATACAGCTCTGTTGTCACTGTTCCAGTTCATCACTGAACTTGCTCCCAAAAATAACAGGAGAAATGCAGAAGACACAACACTGGAGGCTGTGGTGAAACCTACACAAAACTTCCTTGTGATCAGTCTGGAACAGTGTTGATCATATGGGCTTATCATAAATGTGCTAGAATATTTATTATCCAAAGAATAAATACATAAACACAACTTTTTATTGTAGCCAACAAGAGAGTAATGTAACTGGGAGAAAAATGAGGAATTAATCAAATAGTAGCTAATGGCACAAACATTAGAACTGTGACATGAAATGTAAGGCTGGAATTTCTGTGAAATAACAAACATCTCAGTGTGTCTTTTCATTCTTTTTATTTCCTGGATTAAGGTATTAATGATTGTGGGGTGTTTGGGGCATTTGGAAGCCAGAAATAAACTAGAATGTATAGCAAGTTTGTCCTGATCCTCTCTTTTCTACTGCTACTCCTTGCTTCCTGGCTGTCTTGCTTCCACCTCCCTGTTCCTTACAACTGCTTGTCTTCATTAGTGATCACGTCACAGTCCTTCACCAATTAAAAATCTTACAAGTAGTCCCTCTAGACAGTTTCTGATTCTACCGTATCTCCTGATTCCCCGATTTCTGATTCTACCATTTCTCCTGATTCCTCACTAGCTTTTAATAAAAGTGGTGTTTCTGGTAGCCTCAGAATTTCCTGCTTGAAGTAAGCTTTCTAGTAGCATGCGTGTTAATAGCCAGGCTGACTGAAGACAGAGGTAGTATGAGAACTGGGAGGCCTTTTAATGAATATTTTCAATATAAAAGATTCATGTGACAGGACTCTGAAAACAAGACATTAGACAAAAAATTAAGTCCAATGGGCATATTTTTTAAACATTTTTACTTGGTTCAGTAGAATCTGTTCGGTTTTCTTTCTCAGGAGTGCCATGAACTTCTGTTTTTCCTATTTCTTCTTGGCTCACAGTTTGTATTCTGATATCACTTTGCACAGAAAAAGATTGCCTCTTGGAAAGTTCAGTTATACATGCTGTTCAAGTGATCCTGACAAGGAGGAATGGTAATAAAAATTGTCCATACTTTGAACGTGATTTGGATTACACTGCAGAAATTACGTGTCAATATTGGATAGAGCTGTATGGGGGATATACACAAGAAATGTAGGGTTATATGTGGACATGATTTGTCATTCCCCTCTTGACACCACTCACTCTACATGCCTGTTCTTTATTTATAGGCAAGAAGCATGCTGACATTTCAATATCCCTTCAGCTCAACAGTTCAGAGTACAGTCACAGCAAGACAAGCAACGTATGTAACCATGAATAGCCTGAGATTAATTTCACTGAATTTTCCAAGAATTTAATTTTAAATTGAAAGGTAAGTGACAATGCTAATTTTACAGGAGTTTTGAAAAGGGGAGGTCAAATTTTAGGATTTAAAAAAAAGTATGAATAGCATTCATGAGATAATGAAGAGACTGGAAAATGGCATACAAAATTCCCTTTACATTTTAGTAGTAATTACAGGAGACAACAGATGCTGTCCTGTCATGTAACATAACATTTTACTTTATCTAGTTCTGGGCTTTAATTGTATTATTATTACTAAAGTCAGTCTTAGCTTATTTCTATGAATTGTGTCTTTGTTACTGACAGAAACAGGAATGATCTTGTATACACAAACACAGACAAATGTGTGACACACGTAAAAGTTGTGCTGTTGTAGTTAGAAGCATGAAAAAAGTGTATGAATTGAATTAGGCTTCAGTTAATTTCCTTAACATGCCAGGGTACTGTGATCATGAGCACATTAGAAATATCTTAACAGTGATGATTTTCCATCTCTCATGCCCCCTTTGAATATAATTTTTGTCATACATTAGGAAATCATGAAAGTTTATAGTTGTCCCCTGAAAGTTTTGACCTGGTAACGATGCAGGATGAATATGATACTTCTCCTAGTAGAAGACTAAGAATGTCGCAGTATTTCAGAGTAAATAAGATGGAGATTACATCTTGCAAATACAAGATATTTTGGTTTTTTAAGTTAGCAAGAACCATTGCACTCAGGCAAAAATTCACTTGCTGGGGAGAACAGGAAGTGTAATTTAATTATTTTCATTCACTAAATCTGTTTTTAAAGACTCCAGAGAAAAATCAAGCCTGTAAATTTTCAGAAGCCTTGAACAAATACCAAAACCAGAATCAGAATGGAAACATTCAAGCATGTCACTTTTCCAGTTGTTAACACACCAGGTGTAGTGTTAGCACATATGAACCTGTCTAGCGCTAAGCAGTTACTTTTTTTTACAAGACATTTTTCATCAAGAAACAAAAATAGAAGTCCTGCTAGACTTAGAAATCTCTGGTTCAGCCAACATTATGTCAATATTATTGGGCTTCAGTTGCTAACAACTTGCAAGCTGGAGAATTAATAACCAGACAAGTTGCCACCATTCACTAATGAGGCTGGAACGTGACCTGCACACCTAACCAGCCATGAATACAAAAGAAAAAGCTCAAGGCTCATTTACTACAACTGTCAAACTAATGCATTTTCTTTACTGCTAATCCAAAGAAGGATGAGCCCTAGCGCTGCAGCAGTATATCAACATTCTGCCAGTGTAAGCACCAGAGTAAAACAAGAGACAATTTACTCGAGAAATTCCCAATATATGTTTCCTTTTGCTATAAACGTTTCTAATGTCTTGCCCTGGGACAGGATGATAAACCCATATTAATCCCCTTGGAAAGCTGTATTTCCTGTAATTGTGTGAGACGAGACCAAGGTTTTATCCGCATATTTTATGTTCTCCTTTTGCAAATTTTTTGCATTCCTTTCTCAGTCTTAAATCATTGCTTTACCAATAATAATGGTGTACACCAGAGCTATCAACACTAGAAAATTCCATATGTTGCTGCACAGATGAAACGCAGAGAAGAGAGGAACTCAAACCTATCTCCTTTATATGCACCCCTCCAATCTGGGAAAAAGGGGGCTGTACTGTAGATTTCATAGGTGAATTCTAGATCAAAAACTGTGTTTTAATTATCTTTTCAATTAAATCAGAACATCTCACTTGTTTTCTCTTAACTCGAAAGAAATCTGAAATTGTTGTCTAGATACAAATTTTGGGCATGATCACATCCATAGATTTTCGGCATATAAAGGCTGTGTTACAACCCTGAAGGTTTTGTGGAATAAAGTTGTCTCTGCAAGAGCTGCTTCAGGACTGATAGGTTGTTCCTGGCTCCAGCAGAGTGCTATACACACAGCTTTTGTGAAGGCATCCCAGAAACTGATTCTGACACTCTCTTCCTTATTTTCCAGACCATTGAACTCTTACTGATCGGGAATTGAACGCTGTAGAGATCCTTTAAACAACTTCTGGCATTTAGACAGCGTCAGGAGGAGGGCAGTTCACAGTAAATATAAAAGATTTCTTTCCATGAAGCCGATCCCCAACTGATAAGTTTAACCTGAGATAAGCATTTAGGAGATTTTGTCCATAAAGACAATTTAGTTAGTCAATGGGAACAACCAGAAAGCGTAGAAAGCATAGGTGAGCGTGTCTGGAAACTTTTTTGCCCTACTAATTCCTGGATGCCACTTCCTGTCCTTGGAAACAACAAAAACCCATGTAAATTGGAGCAAGGCCCTTTTCAGAGAGAGGATGTCCTCCATACATCCTCCCATGGAGTAAAACCCCAAGAAATTCTACCCAGGCTTTTCTCTGCTTTTCATGCTTTCCACACTCCTAAAGCTTTCTGCTCAGCATGCCCTAGAAGAATGTGGCATTTCCTTTGAGCTAATGAAATTGCAAAAAGCAGCTGTAAGATTTGGACTGAATGGGCTGTTTCTCTGTGAGGAAAGAGTGCAATTTCTTTCTGGGTAAAGGAGTAAAGATTGTGAAGAATAAACAGAACGAGTAGCTGCAGTCTGAGGAAGGCACACGTTTGGAGAAGGCTAGAGGAGTTACAATATATATGCATTGGGAAAGAGTAGGAGAGACTGGTGACATAAAATGCTACAGAAAAGATGTGAGGGAAGTTTAAAAAGGTTTGAAAATCATGCCTTAGGAAAAATCCAAGTTGCTTCAGTTTTCAGCTGAGAACTGTTGTGTACAGATCTCATGCAGAAACTGGCTGATGCAAAGCTCTAATGCAAGGTGCGAGTTTTCTGTGAGAAACTGTCCATCCAGCTCAGGATTTTGCCAACAGTATCTTGCAAAAATGCTGCTAACCTTCATCAGTCCAGACCTCACTGGGAGATCCAGACATTTGGCAGACTTTTGGGTTTCACTTATGTAACTAAAACAGAGGAAATTTGGTTAGTGTTGTGCCATCACATTATAAACTTCAGCTTTGTATTTTTTTAATCACATGAATCTTTTTCTTCTGAATGATGCAATCCTATGATTATACTTGGTGAATACAGAAAAAAAATCTGAACCCAGTGAATGTCCGTATGTATACACAAAGTAATAAGGAGGTGAAAAAATAGGATAAGGCCTCTGTTGTTGGGCTACACTGCTAACAAAACTCAACATCAAAGAGTTTAGCAAAAGGTCATTGACCCTAAAACCACCAGATTGCTTTGTAGTTGCAATGTATGAGTAACATGAAACTATTTCTGGGAGTCAGAAAAAAGAACAGTTTTGTAGTTCAATTTTTCCAACTATCGAAATAGTACAGGTATCTCCTTGATTCCTCAGGAGTTGTCAGTTCAGAAACTACAGTTGTTTAAATAAGTATGTATAACTGGAGTGCAGGACCCTAAAAGCCTAGCAAAATAGATTCTTGCAAGCATGAATGTGAAATACATAAACCCCCTAGCTGATGTGAAGCCTTAAGCCTCTTTAAAGGCAGTATGGAGGCCCTGATGATGAGGATGCTTGTCATTATCTATTCCTCTATTGAGATTTGGTGATTAGAGTAAGGGTTGTGGTATAAAGTTGAAAAAGACAGGACTGAAATGATTATGTAGGATTATTTTTATTTTTCCTTTAATTGCTACTGAGGTATACAGGTCCTTTCTTCTTATCAGCTAAATTGAAAAATAAATGTCTGAGAAACACTGCTATATCTTGCATCACATTTGGCTGGCTTAAAATAAGCAGGTGTCATCCAAAATTTGTCAAGGGTCCTAGCCAAGTACTCAATCAAAGCTATCAAACTGGTTTTCCATTCTTCAGCTTTTATAAAAAACAAATTGTTTTAAGAAGCTGTATGTTGTTGAATGTATGACTGAAAGGAAATGTCTGTAACAGATCAAAATAATTTTTTTTAAGTTGGTAACTCATAATATTCTATTTGTAATAGTGTAGTTTGAGTTTTTTAAAAACTTCCACATTAGAAAAGTGTTTTTCCATTAGCAAACACACATTAATGTAACTAGAGTGTAACAACCTCATTAATATTAAACATTTCACCACTGAACTCACAAATTAGTAATTATTGTACAATTATTTAATTGCAGAATTATCCTATTGCTGAAGATTAATGTACCTTTGTGAACACTTCCGCTAAGTGTGAACTGTGTCAATGTCCAGCACAAGAAAAACATGACAGAATGCCTGACTGCTCACAGGTGGTACTGTAGCGAGGGCAAGGGGGGAGCAAAACAAAACCCAAAACAAAAAAAAAACCAACAAAAACCAACAGGAGACTGCAAATTTTTCCATGAACTGTGAAGGTTATCCACCTGTATGTCATATATCAGGGAAAGGCAGTTTACATACATTTCATGGCAGAAGAACAGAAGAAAACAAAATCAGAGCTACTCATATCTGTAACCAATTTCAGTACTGTGAGAAACTCCTAAATTTACTGCAATTTTATGACAAATTTATGAAACCCCCTCACCTTTTGAAAATTCTTTAGGGCTCTGTTTACTGTCTTCCTTAATTTTTTCCCTTGTCAGCTCTTTGCACTGAAGTGCAAACTGCAGCAGAAAACCTGGACACTTATCCTGGGGCTAGCATTGTATATTCTTAGGTATTTGACTCATGTGTGTCCAATGTGATAATACTTCTTACATCATGCTGTTGCCAGCTCGCTTAGCACAACATCAACACTATCCACTGATAATTCTGTGGTTGTAGAGTAAATATTAATACTTCAGGGCTCAAACTACAAATCAATTTGGCCCTGACAGCCTCTCTTTCTAGGTGTTTACCTCTGAACCATTTCTTTTCCCTTCCATATTTCCTCACATTTCTTTCTACTTCTTGTCCTTATTCGCTTTAATCATGAAGGCAGTAGAAACAGATACATTTATTACCCTGCAAGTGGTAATACTAATAAAGGAGAAGAATACTCTTAAGAGATGTTTGTTAACAGGACAGGAGGAAAGGGTGCTTTTAGTCCAGAAAAGTTGGAAAACAGCAAAAGTAACAAAATTATTTGTAAAACTAACAACTGTAAGAATCTCCCTCTGAATAGGTTTTTCCCACTTGACTGCCAATTTTTGGTCTTTTGAAATTACTGGATTTGCTGCTTTCATGCAGAGATCCTTCTCATTTTTTTTGAGAACAGTCTCAAAATCCCTAGTTTTGTGTAAAGGTAATTTCCCTTTCAGTATGAAAGGTCCTCATTCAAGGAAATCAATAATCTTCTATTTTAATCATCTTCACTCTTCATAAAACCATCTACCTTTAGACTGTCATCGTGCTGATATGCTGGGAGTCCCAAGCAGTTGTAACAATGCAAGGGGAACCCATGCTTAGCTGGAGACATTTCAGGAAGCCTGCAGGCTCCTGATATGTCATTCTCCAACTACACTAAAACCCATTGGACCAGCTGAACACAAATGGAGATCAAATTATCAGATCTTGGCCCTCGGCAATGTCAGCTTCCTATACTGGCTATATGGCCAACGTCATTCCTCTATTGAACGAGACCCTTGTTATTTTTACTCAGAACAAAAATAATGTTGTCATGTCCAAAGGCTACATTTTCCCTTTTGAAAACACTCTTCTTCATCCTTTGCATTTTTAAAAAATCCTTTGTCTGCATTCTTTTGTGGTCTGAGGCTCCTGTATCTCAGCCAAACACTGATACATTCATTGCAGGCTTCAGCTGCTTTGCAGAACCTGAATAGACATTGAGGCTACACGGGCGACTTCAATTAAGCAGTTCTATAGAGCTGATATTTTTTGTTGAAAAACAGTGTCTTTTTGCGGGGCCAAACAAAGTGGCAATTCCAGGGATGGAAATCAGAACAAAATACCTAAAAAATAATAATTGCCAAGGCAACTAATTGTAGGCATTTAGCAGAGAGTACAAAGACACATTTACCCAGTTGTTTCTTCTTTTCCTCTACCATTGTGAATTTCCGAGTACGTACATTACAGCAAAGATGCATACGATGAAGTAGAATTTCAGTGAGAAATTTCCAGATTTTAACAACCAAATTGCAGACTGTTTGAGACAGTAAGGTTTGTTTTCTTGGAGAAGTGTAGCAATGAAAATATACAAAAGTCTTTTTATTCCTATGCACGTGTACACAGCAGAGATTCTCACTGAAGTACAAGAATGCAATTATTTTTCCATCACCCTGCTTGTAAGACACAAATACATTGTACTTCATGAAGGGCTTTAGAGCAGCATATGCCACATGCTGATGTGTTCCTCTCAACTACCTGAGATTACAGCAAGTGCTCTGCTTCTTTTTTGTTCGTTTTTTTTTTTATAAAACTTTTGCAACTTGCTTCTACACATGTACTTTTTCTTCCCCTTCTATTTCATTTTGATAATTTCTATCAGTTTCTTTGCTGAAAAGTAAAAGAGGGGCTTCATTCCTTCACCTTCTGGAGAGAATTTCCCACATGGCTTTAATAACTGCTGCACTTGAAACTGTTGGGTCCAATTCATTCCCCCCCTCCCCCACCTTTGTTTCTTTCTTCCCCTGGGCCCAGCAACCGAGCAGAAGTCTTTTTTTGTGTGTGTTCCAATCTGAGCCAAATTATCACAGATTACTCTGTCTGGCCTAGGCTATTATTAGACCAGCCAGCAACTGTGGCTCTTTTGATTATTTCAACAGCTGGTTTTGTTGCTTCTCTAAAGACCCAAAAGCACAGCTCTCTCCTCCCCCTAGAAACTGCTTACCCAGATAAAGGGCTGTGTCAGGATCTGGTCCAAGACTGCTAAGGTGGATCTGCCATTGCTGCTCAGGAGCGCTTAGTCAGAGCCCATCTGTCTCCTGCAGACTTGTTAAAGCCTACCTCCTTCCTAGGTACCTCCATTAATTACACACCTGTATCAGGTATCAAGCCAGTGATGTGATGCTGCATTTGACAGAGCAACCCTAAAGCTGTTGATCACTTGAAAATACCAATATAAACTATAAGTGAGGACAGTGAGGCAAAGCTCAGAGTATGGATGAATGCATCTGGCAAGCACTCACTAGAAAAGAATTACTTGTAAAAAATGGAGTTCTAGAAATCCACCCTCCATCTCTACTCCCTTGAAGTCCTTGCATATTAGCGGATTTTGCAGCTGAGAGAATTGAAGAGTATGTGAACATATTCTCTTACACATTCCTGTATATTAACCTACAAACACTTGTTCTACAGGCATTTAAAACCAAAAAAAACCATCTCTAAGCTTGAATGCTTGTGGCATTTGTACACTGGCAGTATGAGTAGACCTACAGACAACATACCCTAAAGAACCCTAGCTACTGGTAAGCAACCTTCTTTTGGAGGCAATGTGCATTATTGAATGGTCTTTGCAATAAATGTTTAAGAAATAAGATTCAAATATTTTGTGCAATGCTGCCTTGCATTTTAATTTTGTTTAAATGCCGGGAATTTTTATTTGTTTCCAGTAGTACTAACTGGAAACTGTTTCCAATAGTATGTTAGTTATTGCTACCTGAATCTTGTATCCACATATGAATTGTGTAATAGTTTGATCTCTTTCTTTCTGGTGAAATCTGTCATCTGTCAGTTCCAGACATTTCTTGCACAGCTTCTCCAGCTCGAAAACCCAGTCCCTGTCCCAAGTGCATTTCCCACTGGCACAGCTTGGTATATGGCCAAGCAGTTGCTTCAGAGACTTCATCGCTTTATATCATTTAGGTATTGTGCTTTCATTTTTAAGTAGGACTTTCCCTGTGAACTTTAAGCAACTCTTGATGATAGTCAACATTAAATACGCATGATCTTTCCATACTCTATTACTTGAGATTTTAGGGAATGTTTTCTTAGTTACAGCTGGAACTACTCTGTTAAGCATGTTTTCCTTAGGGCCTAAGATCTCTCCAAATGTATTTTTCAGTTTTATATACTTGGAAACTTCTGTGTTAGTTTCACCAACAGCAACAAAAGAAGTTTTAATTCAATTTTCTGGGCTCTTTGAATTTGTGTTATGCTCTACGGTACATTTCTGGTTTTTCCTTCCTTGGTAATTTTACATGATAGCAAGCTTCCTTTCCTTCCCCTCCCAGCAGCAGTGAAACAGATAGTATAAAAAGGAGATATTCAGGAAGTGGAAAACGGATGGTCCATGTCACTCTTTGTGGTTAGTGGAGTTTAGGAGCTGAATACAGGTGCTGCATTTTGGCTCCACAGCAAAGAACCAGAATACAAAAAACATGTACTGTTTTGTTTTTTTTTACATGAGAGATTCTCTTTTGTCTCTCGCACATGCACATACCAGTGACTTCCCTCTCTTCTGCTGTTCTTCCTCATACTTTCTGCATTGGAACTTCTTTGTATTTTTCGTTGCAGGTGAGGCTTTGTGGCACAGCCCTATAGCATACCTGTGGCGGCAGCCCACCACTGAGGAACTTTGTAACCAACTGGTCATCCTGTACAAGGCACGCTGGTCTTGCACTGAAATTTGTGAGGTGAGATCCTTTGACTTACCATGCAATCAGCCATGGAGAGATCATCCGGAGCATGAGGCTTCTGAGAACACATACCTGTAGTGGAAGATTTGATTTGTCTGTTATATGGTCCTGCTGTACACCCAGTTTTATGCCTGGCCTTACATCCTTTTATAGTATAAAGTTTTTTGTCCTGCTAAAGTGTAACTATTATACCCCTTGAACACTAAACGTTCCAGTGAAAAAACCTTCCGTTAAGGAACAATGATAGTAAAGTCCAGCACTGAAACACTAAGAAATAGATTGACAATCATTTGTATTCACACATTATGATATATTTTTCAGTTTTGTGATCACATACATTTTTTTCAACCTGCACGATCTGCTTTATTCAGTGTACAGTGTAGACGGTGCTTTGTGAGTCAGCACAGATATTGCTCAACATTAGGATTACTCAATGTTTTATCTTACTGGTCTAATTTGTGGTCACGTACTTTATTTATTTACTGTGCCTTATTCACCTGCTCTGAAGCTGAATTTAACTTCCTTATATGCTTTCTTAAAGTGGTGCCTAATATGGAGTCATCTGTAAAAACATTTATGGCTTGGTTTTACAGTAACATGTGACGTGAAGAAACAATATAATTTCCATTTTAGATATGGTCAACTGAGGCTCAGGGAAAAAAAAAATAATTAAAGCTAAAATTACACCTGACTTCTAAGTGTCCAACCTGAAACGTGGCCAGATTTTTCGTATCACTTCTGCGTTGGAAGCGTGTACCTCACCAGTTTCAAGTGCGTCTGTAAGATCACTTCTCCTGAAGTGGTTTAAACCACCCTAACGAACCCCACGCCAAGAAACACATCCTCCTGGCCGCGAATTAGAGCCGGCCGCCGTTTGACCGCCTGCCTTCCCCCAGCCCTATGCCCATGGGCCACCCAGGGCTGCTGCGGGGGCGCCCGGCTTTCCGTCCCGCTGGCGGTAACTGCCCTTTTCGCCTCCTTACCCTCGTCGTGAGGCGAGGAAGACCTCGGACCCCCTCGCCGCAAGCCCCTTCGGCTCCACACACACCCCCACGCCCACCCACGCCCCTCCTCCCTGTGGAGCCGAGCCCGGCCCGGCCCGGCCCGGCCCCAGGGGGCACGGCGAGATGCCCGCCGCGGCGGAGCGCTGCCCGGCGGCGGCCGCCAGGTACCTCCCCCCGCCGCCGCCTCCTCCGCCCCCTTTTGCGGCGGTGCCAGGCGGCCGCCGGGTTTCCTGCTGACGCCGGAGAGCCGCGGATGGGCAGGAAAGGCCGCCGCCGCCTCCCCTCCCGCCCGCCGGTTCCCGCCTCGCCCCCACTCGCCCCGCCGGCAGGAGCGCGGAGCGGCCTGGGCTTGAGAGCTCGCCGGGAGAAGCGGGGCGGAGAGGGCGCAGGTGCGAGGCCGGCCCGGGGATCACGGGGGCCGCGCTGAGGGGAGGGCGCCGGCCGCGGGCGGACATGGCAGCCCCCGCTTCTTGAATGCGTTCAGCCGACCCCCCGCCGCCGATGGCCGAAGCCCGGAGGCTGGAGGAGGACGAGGAGGAGCTGCGGGAGCTCGGCAGGAGGCACCGGAGGGTCGCCCTGGGCTCGGCGGCAGGTGAGGGGCGGCGGCGCGGCGGGCCGCGGCGGCGCTTGCTTTGGGCTAGCCCTGGCCCGGTCCCCGGGTCTGAATTCCTGTCGGGGGCTGGGCGGCGTTGGCGGTGCCGCCCCGGTGTGTGCCGTCCCAGCCGGCTTCAGCCGAGGTCAGGTCAGGTCAGCTCCGGCGCATCTGAGGCACGGCCCGGCGTGAGTGGCAAGCGTGCTCCCCGCGGGCTCTCCTCCCTGGGGCTCAGCCCCAGGGCCTGCGCCTTCTCCGACCTAGTGCTCACTGTCCACCAGAGACACGTCCAGACGCGTAAGATGCCATATCAGGAAAGAAAATACCGATTTTTCCTGAAAGTACCAAGGTCGAGGAACATCTAGATGTCAGGGTTGTCCACGTTTAGCCATTTCCAGGTAGGTACGGACAGCAGGCCTTGGCAAACAGGAGGCAAGAATTGGCCTATACGAGAAGGCACGGAGACAGGAGCTTGGGAGCAAGCACATTGATACGTCTGTATAAAGAGACTTGGAGGTCACAACAAGCTTTTATTTGAAATGGTGAAATCTAGTGGACCCTGGCAACAATTGAAAGTATTTAATTCAGACATCATTGTTAATTGAGAGGCAATGCGCGTATTACCTTTCTGCAGTAACTGATGTGTGTACAGCGTTTCTTTTTCTGTCAATGTAAAATCCCCTCCAGAATGAATCATTTTCCTAAGGTCAGGGAAAATCTCAGCTACGCTGCGTAGTTACAGTTGAATTCCAAGTATTCTCATTTTTAATAATTATGGCACAACCTTAACGGTATAGTAACTTTTACAATTCATATGGTTTTGCATCCATTTGAGCAACAAGAAATTGAGCATCCCCTCACAGATGACAAAAACACAGCAATTTGAGGGATCACAGAGGAAAACTTGCAACAAGCAGGCCCTGTGGCTTCCGGTGACCCGAGTGATGTCACTGCATATCTGGGCAGGTGCAGGATTAGCAGGAACCTATTGAAACCACTGTGGCTTGGCATGTGTGCAGGGTTTCGCCTTGTCTGGGGTAGGGTGCAAAAAAAAAAAAGTGTTGGTTTCCATATGGTTTCCTTAATAGCTAAATGTTCATGCTGCTAGCTATGATGTCTGTTTTTTAAAGGTGTTTCTTTTGGAGATTTTTATTAGTGGAAAACATATAATTGGTTCTACAGTTTATATATGTATATAATCTTTGCCGCATTCTTGTGGAGCAAAGCTTGTTCCCGGAGTTTGTCTTTGGCACAGTGCTACCAATCAATAATAAAGGGCCTGTGTCCTTTTTTTATTTTTATTATTATTTTGTTCTGACAACCCCTCTTTGAAATGAGCCCGGCACTGTTTACCTTACTAGTGTAAAGTATGTGTGAATGAATAGCATTCTGCTCTAGCTGTCGCCTTCTTTCCATCTGTATGCAAGACTCTACAGTGGAAAACAGCACAAAGACTCCCAGCGGAGCATTCTTAAGGCATCCATGAAGAATGTCACCCGAGGTGGATGATTTTGCTGTTCTTCCCTTACTTGACACTTCTCTTATACCTTTATTTACAAAGCCGTTGAAAATAAGTGGGAGTTTTTTGTGTGTAATATGCAGTTACACTGCCAAAATGGTAATGTAAATAAGTGTTAAATAAGCCTGTTGGATATTTTTGCAGGGTTTAATAAATGTTGTAGTTGCATCTTAGTAGACTGTCAATTTAAGCATTTTAGTCTGTTAAACTAATTGTGAATGTGAGCAACGTAATTTTCTGGTGTGTTCAGCTATTCATGAAAGTGTATAAGGGCAGTTGCTCACCTTTGTCCTGCACGTACAACGTTGTGTATACAAAGTGGCAGTTGAAAGGTGAAAGTTCACAAATGCTTCTGACTTGCTAAACACTCAGACGTAATTGGCACTGGTTTTTGGAGGACCAGAACACAGGAGACTGTGGAATGAAGAAGTAGTATTTTCCCTTGAAGCTAGTCACAGTTGTGCTACACCAGATACTGTAGGATGAAGCCAGCTAAACTAATCTAACAGCTTGCTGCTGCTAGAGCTGTGATCTCTTTCATGGATGTGCACTTCTGCTCTCCCTCATGTGTCAGCTCTGCTGCTTGTCCGACCTGTTGGTGAGTGAAGTCGCTGAAGTTGTGGTTTGGTGGCAGCCTGGGATGATCTACCCGGTGGCTGCTGAGGCCTCTCTTGGAGCTCTTGTGCTTGCTAGAACCTGCAGCAACCTGTTCTGCTGCGTTGGCTGAGCAGAGAGCTATTTTTCGTGTTCTCTTCAGTGGAGAGCCTGCTGATTCAGCTCACTGGAATGGTTTTGTACAGGTTCTGATGAATGTTGAAGCTGGCACAAGGGAAAGAGTAGGAACATGCAGCCGGAGGGAGGTAAGAGACTATGCCAGCCAGGACTTAGTTTGGCTTAGGTTACTGTGAAACTGCAGCCTGAGAGCTGTTGGGGATCTGCTTGTGGCGTTTTTTTATTTGGTTGGCTGGGGCTCGTTGGTTTTGTTGGGTTTTTTTGCTGGATTGGGCTGGGGGCTTTTTTGCTGGTTTGGTGAGCTGAAGAGGCTTGCATAAGCACTAGACAAGTGTCAGAGCTGATGCTAAAGCAGGGAATGAAAACTTGGAGACATGAGAAAATGAGATGGGCACAACCATCCTTGTCCATGGAGTAGTCACAGATAGCTCAGCTGACTTGTCTGACTGCCTGTTTTTACCCCACTACGTGTCATGATGATGGAATTGTTTTCTCTGAATTCAAGAAAGCTTTTTAATTAGCATATTCTGGAAAACCTGCAAGAAGATATTAAGTAGAGCAATTTGAGACTCTTCTAATGAAATGATTATCCTTTTGAGAGAATGCTGATTGTTTGATTATTTTTTTATATGTATGGATTTTTTAAGCAATAGGGAGGAGAACTAGGTTATATTCTTTAAAAATTGAGAAGAATATAAGTAGCTGCATAGGTTCATTAAACTGAATCATCTGGTCACCTGCTGTGGGAAAGGAAGCCAGTCTTGCTGGAAACCTTTAGGTTCTTTTACTGCAATATAAATAAGTAAAATAATGCGATCGATTTCTACCCTCCTTGTTGCATATTTCTGTCACATACATTATTGGTCTGGGAAGTAATAGAGAACACTGGGTTTTTACTGGATTTTTTTGTTTAGAGTGTTAGTATTTTTATTTAGTTTGTTTTTAATAAAATGGCAAAAAAACCCAAACAAACAACAGCAAAAAACCAAACTAAAATCCTATTTCCCCATAGACTTTCAGGTTCTCTCCAGTCTAAATTTGGATCTTAATCTGGTGTGCTTTCCTATTTTGACTAGCTTTTTATTCTGTGACTACTGACTAAAATAAGTGGACTTGCAGGAAAGTTTAGTGAATATAGTAAATCTTAGTTATGAACTGCATTAGTTAATTATGTGTCCTTACCACTGCATTAGGGCTGAGGGATAATCTAAGTATTCTGATGTTATCTAAAGTGCACAAGAAATTTTTAACATATTCCGTATCTATATTATTTCACTTTGAATTCTGGTCAGTGTTCCTTGAGAAAGAATAGTCCGTTATGGATGTGGCAGATGTTTCCTTACTTAACAGCAAAATAAAATTGCCAAATATAGAAGTCAATAATGAAATTTATTTGAGTACATTGATATAGGATGTATTTTAGAAAATGAATGACAAACGTAGTTTAGGGATAAACTAGTCAATAAAGTTAAACTATAGCAGACTATACTGTGTACTTAGCCAAAAGATAACATGAACTTAAAATGCTGCTAAGCTATGAAAACAGAGACTGAGGCCCAAGGATGGGAAGAACTGAGAACATGAACCTACAAGATAAAGGATGGTTTATCACCCGAATGACTAAACCGAGCTCAAAGACTATGTGATAAATGACAGATAGGGGAGCTAACAAGCAAATTAACCAGAAGAAATCGGTTTTGTGGTTTGACAATGCTACAGTTTGGGAAAGGTGAAGAGTTGACAATGAGGAAGACTGCTAGCCTTCATCCAGAAGACCCCCGAAGAAGACCACCAGATAAGACTGCGCCTGCGCAAGGAGGAGTGAACTTTATGATAATTAGTTCTTGAAAGATACCGCCTATTCTTGGGAAAGATTTACCTGTTCGTGAATATGTATGAGATACTGACATTTAAGATGTAACCTAAAGAAGCCTGGGTGTGAA